>VTPC01008613.1:59836-84397 GCA_011009095.1 Ignelater luminosus
GGAAAAGTACTTGTACTTGGAAAAGTACTTGTACTTGGAAAAGTACTTGTACTTGGAAAAGTACCTGTACTTATACTTGTACTTGAATATACTGCGTCAGATGTATTTAAGTACCAAGTGCAAGTACTAATCAAACTTTGGATTTATAAGTACAAGTACAAAATACGTTACCGATGGAATGTACTTAAGTACAAGTACAAGTACAAAAAAAGGATTTATTTATGGTTTTTCAAGTACATTTGTGATGTACTCACCCAGCTCTGTCTATACTAATATAGTTGCTCCCCCCCTTCCAAATCTTGTTTGTTAACACCATTGAACTTCTATACTACGTAACTGGAATGATAACCGTCATGTTAAACAGATAGGGAGGGACTGAAACATACGAATATAAGAGAGAAAGGATGTTGTGATAGTATCGTTGTCGCAGTCGCCCATGTTGCTTTAAAGAGGTTAAGTAATAAGGTGCGAAAAAACCACGTCTGTTGTGTGTCATATGTGAAGTTTTGTTAGCATCCAATTAAACTCATTAGTGTAAGAGAGATGAGAATACAACCACCATGTGGGTTGCATACATTTTTAGAGGTTTCAGCATTTAGATTATTACTTCCATTCCAGATACGTAGTGTAGAGTTCAGGAGTTAACAATAAATGGTCAATTCGAACCAGCACACTCTGAAACTAGGATTCTTACCTCAATAAGGAGTTTTTTGTGAGCACCTGAATAGGTACCTACAGATACTATCACAAGAAATTATTTTTATTTCCTGCTACGTACATAATACATAAGTGAAGATGGGCGGAATTTTATCAAGAATTCGATTTTGGACAGTAAACACTTATCTCTAGGAAAAATCATAGCTCCAAAATAAACTTAATATGTAGCTCAGATGATAGCATCATAGATTCTATACATTAATCCTATAGATAATCAACGAAATTAAATCTTCATAGTTACACAGACCATAAACATTTAATTAAAAACCGCAGAAAATTCTTTACGGTGATGCCATTTATAAACTCGAAAATATGTCCAGAAATTTCCTGTTAAAAATAGCGAAACAAAACAAAAATGATCAAAACTTTGTTCAAACGTCCAGCTTGTATTCACAGAATTTTTTTCGTAGTTTGGGGAAACTCAAACAAATAAATCAGTTTATACTGCTACTTATCCCCTGGTCGCTTCTACAATTCATGATCTTTAAACATTAAAATTTTATTCGATGAAGTACAAGTCGTCAGGGTTAAACAATATCTGAATTCACCACGCTGCAGAGGTGGTGTTAGATATCAAATCTACTGAAAACACCAAAAACCAAACGACGATAACTACATGTTAAGAAACGTCCCGGTCTAAATCAAAACGCCTTTGGCACGTACTAATTTTTTTATTACGTTACTGACAAGGCCGTCTTTAAAATAACTTACAATACTTAAATTCTCAATGTTCAGGAAAAAGATCAGCATCAGCAATAAAGTGTGTTATTCCATAATTGATAAATGAAATAGAAGGCAACTCTCAAAGAGGCACTATAGTCATAGCTTTATTTAAGTGGATTTGACAAAGAATGAAAGCAAGCAATATACCAGCCCCAGAAAAGGGAGTTTAAAGAAGCATGAGCAAAGTATTCTTTCTTACTGCAAATTGAATGTTCTGTTATCTAGATAAATATAGTGAATTAACCCCGCTTCACGCAGACACTAGAATCTTTACTGTGAGAAGCCTTCAAAATTAAAATAACCGCAAAGGTAACCCATATACGACTTCTATTGCACCCTGCATCGTTTTCAGCGCCATGGTTTGCTCGATTTTGCAGTAACACGTGTTCTACTTCTAAAGAATTCCTTAGACATATTATTGGTGTCAACTCCAATAAATAATTTAAAGGATATCAACGCCAGATTGCTGTAATAACAAAAATTTTAGCAGAATTTCTGTTTGGGCCGTTCCCAAGCAGGAGTAACAGACATAATAACAGTCAAACTAATTGGAGGAAGTAAAAATGGTTATATTACACTTAGTTAGTATTAGCAATGGCGTTCGTAATACCAAATTATGACGAATGTGAAATCAACTTTCATAGTTGTTTATGTTTAATTTATGCTAAAAATCGGGAATTTGTAAAACATTTTTTGCAGATTTTAAATTTTAAAAAATAATGTCACTGGTAGTATTTGAACTTGGCATTTTTTAATACCAATAAATGTGTGGTCGCGAATTCTCGCATAACGCTACCAAAATTGCAAATACAAGTTTTTATATATATCACTGTATATCTCCAGTCGTAATTATAAATTATTATAGTAAACTACTTACTTTGTAGAAAAACTCTAATTAATTGGTTAATAAATAAACATAAAATTATAAATTAGAGAATTTTAAAACTGCTTGTTTTAATTAGTCTCTTTCCTTTTGAGATATTTTTGTTTCAGTATCTGATGGAATAATTTCTTGATCTAGCTTTTCATATTGCCATCGCGATCCTCATCGCAGACTGGCTACTATTTTTATTTTTATAGTAGATAAATGCTATTATTCACAGGTAGGCTTCCAAACTAGATAATTTTTAGATTTTGGTACAGTTAACCCGTTGAGTACAAACGCCACTAAAATGGACATGTGGTAGACTTGATTACGTATATCAGATTTAAAAAACTTCTTTTTACAATTGTTTGAAATAAAACAGGCAATGGATATTTGGAAAGTTACCAATTTTGGTTAGTTTAATAAATTTAGCAGTATCTAATGGCGTTACTGATAGTGACTACTAAAACTGTTTTATTATATATTATTTCATTATTATGAAAACTATCGGAATGTTTTGTTGTTTGTTAGAACACAGGTGTATTGTGGAATTCTTTTGAACGAACTTAAATGTGAATTTTGATTTCTCTGGACCAATTTGAGATTTTCTTTCTATTAGTTGAATAGATTAAAAATGTCTTCCGCTTTTAAAGCGCTTGTATGTATTTCTCCTTGATGTAGTAGTTGATGTTTAGTGAAATGTCTCCTTTATACCATGCTACATTGAAGTTGTGCCGTGAACTTAAAAAACACCTGTGTTTATAACTATTTTTTTTAAAACAACTGTTTCCTAACTAATATTGGTGCCTTCAAACTTTCTTTAAACAGATCGTAAAACGTAAATTTTTTGTGTACTAGATTTCGCTTGCCAAAGGTTTTTAAAATTTTTAAAAGGATTTATGGCCTATCAAATTTGGAGGATGCCAAACAACAAGATCATTATTGTACAACAACCAAATATCATCATCACTTTGATCAGTGTTTCGGTCAAGAACCTGCAGTCAATCGCGGATCCTTTGAACTAAATAACCTTTCAAGATTCACTATCGATTTTTCTATCCTTTCGTTGTCCTAGAAATCTCTACAGATTATAGCTCTCTGTCAATGTAAACTTTCGACTAACTTAATTCCAAAAGGAATTAATTTACGTTATCAACACTTACTGGCTAGATAATGGATAAAGTAACTTTACCTCTATTGTTGAAAAATGACTTTCAGGATTACTAACGATCCCCATTTTAAACGCAATTAGAAGAATTAGCTGACACTAAGTTTCGCCTTTTGGATAATTTGTTTATTCTTGAAGTAAAAGGCAAAAACCATAAAAATGACAAACTTTCAAAGTTACTACAAATCAATTTCTTGCAGAAGAGGCCCACAACTTCCCCGGAAAGGCAATTTGGATATTTTTAGGTAACGGCACCACCGACCAAAAAAGCCTAGGTCTTATTGTTCCTAGCACTGGAAATAGGCTAAAGATGGTCTTCCTGTCTGATCCATGCTTTCTTCATCAGGCTCCAAAACAGACACCTACATCCATTACCCACGTGGCTTCTAACTAGGCTAATTAAGCTCAAATATTTTTCCTACTAAAAGAAAGACGAAATACGTGAGCATTAGGTTGAAACGTCCTAAAGTTTCGTTTTTAATTTGAAAACCAATGTTTTTGTTTACTTCAAGTAATAGTGTACAATACTGCTCATAGATCTAGGATAGAATAGCAAAGTATTAACACTGTCTAGTTGTTCTAGAGTTAAAACCTACTCTGATTACAGCTAGTTATTAGAGAATACGATAACAAGTTTTTGTATTTCTTTGGGTTCAGTTTGAGTATTAAACGTTACAGAACTCAGAGAGGTTTAGGATGGTTTCATCTTGTATTTTTTGTTTCAATATTTCTTTTATTTTGTCTAACACAGCATTGTTGATACGCAGTTGGTTTGAAACTGTGCTTTGTGTGGTTAAATTTCTTTATTCAGCTCGATTACTTTTCTGTTTGTGTAAATATAGCATCTTGTGATAGTGAGCACGCTATTTTAGAATTTTTCTGGTTTGATTAATAATCCGATGTATTTTTTGTAATTTTTTCGTCTTGTTATTCAAAACACCGCATTTGTATGGGATGCTTCCGTGATTTTGCTTTTTTTTATCACAATAAATATTTGAAATACGACAAAATATGAGCAGCACATAAACTCTTACATATTAATATTTTGATAAGAACATTCTTTTAATTTATATTGCTCGTTAAAATGATTACCCTCTTCCAATTTTTCACATAGTAAAAAGAAAAAAACTTGACTGGATAAATATTGTTTACGTCATACGGTATCAAAGCCATTGCATTGACTAGCTTTAATTACAAATTTCGCGAAAATACGTATATAATTTTACTAATTTATTTAGTCAGCTGTCTCGATTAGAGACGACAAAAGAATTTGTTGACTTTATTTTTTTGAATCATATTTTAATTTCTTACTGTACCATAAAATTAGTAAACAAACTTTGTAGTTTTCTACAGTTTTTATAATTTTGTATTAGTTAACTGTTCGATATAAATACTTCAAATTTCTTTAGTTAGTAAAATGCAAGTTTTATTAATTTTTATTTTGTTTCAGCCCCAGCACTGAAAACTCGAAAAGAAACACATCATTTTCAAAATCTCATTTAGAATCGGGCTCACCCAGGAAACAATGACGGCAAAAACTCAGGAAATTCACACCAACCACAAAATTCAAGAGAAAGAATTAAACATTTTGATATTTAACATAACAACTTAGAAGACAACTAGAAACACACATCGCAACAGAAGAATTGAAAGATGGGAGATAAAAACAACAAATTCATCTTAGTTTACATTTTTACACTTTTTCGAACAGGTGGAACAGGATGTCTCGAACACAAACAATCGGCATAAATATTCAAACGGAATTTCACACACAAATATTTTTTCTTTTGAAGTTTAAAAAAAAATGAGAAAAAAAATGAATTCGACACCACATCAGATAGGAATCCGAAACCAGCAGGAAAAAATCCAGTATAAAGTTGTATAATTCTCTCGCAGGGGTATGCAAAAGAATATATAGTTAAGGGGTAGATGGGGAATTAGATTGGGAAAGACGAATGCGAGCTTAACAGTGATAAAAGAGATCGAACACACAGCCGTCCCTGGAATTCTGAAATATACCTAAGAGAAAGATAAGGTAGAGGGGTGCGAACCCTTACAACGAAACCCAAATAAGGGGAAGTCTACTGAAAACCTTACAGTAAAGTAAAATAGGGGAAAGGGGGTATTTTAAGGAGGGATTGCTAACTAGCAAGCTGAGGGAGTGGCTTGATGTAAGAAATCAATGATTTCACAGCCACCCCCTCAAGAGTTTGCTGGTGTTCGCGTACGTTTACCTTAGAGCTTTTACTTCCATTTTTTATTACTTTATTTATTTCTTATTCCTTTTTTTTTAGATTTGTAACAAATTGTATTTTTTGTTTGATTTTAAAAGTTTTTATGAATATTATTTTTATGTGATTAGAATGAAATGAGATATCAATGACTAAAAAATTGAATTCGTTCAGTTTCATAAAATGTAAATAAATAGTTTGAATAACAATGATGAAAAGCAGTTTAAGGTTTAGATACAATAATTAATCTAATTATTGATAATCTTATATAAAAATTTTTTTGAAATTAAATTAATTGATTTTTGCATATTCAAAATTATATTGAGAAACAAATGTTTAAATTGAACTCTTACAATTGAACCCATCACATTGAAATTTGGGAAACAACGGGATGAAATAGGTACGACACATTAAAATAATGAAATGCCAGTTTCAACCACCAAATATTGCCAAAATTAGAGAAGTCAATGGTTGTTGATTATTGATGCAACCTGGACCTTTCCTACTATATACCTTGTTATACCCATTAAAACATGTATTTCCTGTCTGACTACAAACAGATCTGCAAATTATAATTTTGTTTATTTAAATTTCTCAAACTAAAAACAAATATTTTAACGATTTATTAAAAATGCCTTCTGATAATAGCAATAATAACAATAAGAAACGCATTCCTCTCTTCTATAACCCTCTCGCATAATTCATAACATAAATTACTAAAACACCCCATTAATTAAAGCCGTGATTTCTAACACGAACATTAAGAATATATTTCATGCCTTTGTAGGTATACAGCAAAGTCAAAAGTTATAACTCCTAAGTTTATGTAATTGCCCTGGAACGAAGGAACTTCAAAGTCATAAATTTTGGTTTAAAATTATGCTGAGTTTAAGACGGTTTTCTTCGACGACGACGACGACAACCCCTTCTCTTCGTGTACTGTGCAGAGTTTTCAAATATTCATTTTGGAGAGAAACGCGAAACTTAATTAAAGTTAGAAATCTTTGGAAAACGCCTCCTTTTATTATTATGGGTCTTAATTAATGTTGTTGATTTTGTTAATTATGGACAGTTTTTGGTTGATTAGAGAAACTCGTTTGCGTTGTATAAATAGATTCTGAGTATTATTCGATGGAAAAATAGAGAAAATGAAGAAAATTGGAGAGAATTATAATTAATTAAATTTCAAGGACCTTGAGAAAATTTGGTTATTTTGTTTGTGAGCTAATTTGAAGTATTTTTCTCGTAATGTTTAGAACAAAAATATAAATAGCTTCATAGTTAATTAATTTTTGTTTCTCGAAAATTTCTGTTCCGTATTTTTTATTTTAATTATTAAAATTCTTTATTAATATTTTCTAATAAATAACTCTGGGTTGTTTGGATCATTTAAACAGCATCAAATATTATTACTTGGTTAGAAGAAAATTATGTCTAAAATATATTTGAATTTTTGGAAATTTCGTAATATTTGCAAAACTGATTTTATTCATCATTCATTATTTTAAAACTGATCTAAACATTTAGAGATTAGAGAGAGTCGTGAGAAAAAATGTAAAACTTTAAAGGAGTGCGCAAAAATTAATGTTTCTTCGATCACAAAGTTCAGAAGAACTTTGTCAAATGGCATAATAAAATTAATTATTTGTATTTTAAAATTCAGATAAAATTAAATCTTGATAGTGTCTCTGCGAGTTTCTAGGGGTTGTACTATATTTCAAAAAGTTATTTATTCTGAAAACTCTTGCTTCCAAAATGCTACATGCAATATTCAAACAGTTCATTCAGAATAACTTTCATAATAAAGAATTTACATTTCCAGTTACAATCTTCTGATCCTGACTGAACAATTTCAAAACATGAAACTCAAATGTTCACTAAACTTCCTATTTCTTCTAGTTATATCTACTTCTGACCTGTTAACGAATGTTAAAATCAAACAGTTTTTCTAAATATATCGATTTTGGACTAAATCTATTGGTTTATTGACGTACACAAAAAGACACTTACATAAATCCACACTTAGCTTACATACGTAGAGAAGGCTGCTTAAAACAGAAGAAAAAAAATTATTTTTATGTAATCTTTTTTTAAAGTTCTAGACAATAGATAAAATATCAAATTCTAATTGTTTTTAAAATCTGGTTCTTTAAATTGATTTCTAATCATTTTTCTTGCAATTGCCAAAATTCAAGTACATTCAAGAAGGAGAATTATCATTCTATGAGTAACATTTAAGATTTCTAGAATTCTTCAATTTTTAATTGTAATTATCCACTAGAACAATTCAATTAAACTTGTTCCAATCACTTCTAAATATTTTGCTGTACCTGACTATCTTGAAAAAAAGATTTTTGATGTTTAGTCCATTTCTTCTGCACTGACGCATTAGATACTCAAGTAGAAAGGATAATACTGTTTTATCAGATTTTTAATTCAGATTTTATTCTTTTTTAATATTATTAGTTTGAAAGACGAAAGTTGCATATTTCTCAGATCCCTGAATTGACACAAACCCAAAAATACCAGTTTTTCAGTTTTAAAATATTTCTAATAATTTTATCCTTCACACTCACTAAGCGTTATACAGAATTTACATTTTATAAGAAACCAAAATAATGGCGTAAATTATAAAATTTTCTAGGCTTTTAACATTTCTTAAGAAGCTTATTCTTACCTATTTTTAATACAATTGCCCTTTTAGTAATTTAAAAAAAATATCTACAGTTTAAAGTGGTAGCTAAAGTCATATGTTATAAAGAATATCAAGAACATTCAAAATTGTACATTTTTGAAAATATAACTCACAGACCGTTTTACTATTAGGACATATCTGAAAAGCTAATTCATAAATCCAATTTTATATTTTTACTGCTATTAAGGAAGGCATTTATTTAGAATAGATATCAAAGGCATGTCATTCTTGCAAAACTGAAAATTTATTCGAGACAGGTATAAACCACAATTTTTTCTGCTTTCAAAATTGTGTTTTGGTGGTAAGACTGCTTTCATATACATCATTTACCGAAAACCTTCACAAATGATAATACTGGCAATTTACCTAAGAGCAGCTTTATATATAAATTTAATTTTTCTTTAAATTTCCTGGCAAAATAAAAAATTAAAAATATCAAAATACGCAACCTAATTCAAAATCCGTTTCGCACATTCTTCAAGATAAAAATCTCTACTGCAGAAAACCTTCGAATTTCTTTGATATTTCTACAAATATTTAGAATTTTTAATTTTTACACATTTAAAAAATATCTAAAGCATCCAAAGAAAATTACCATTAGAATATGACTTTTAAGATATAAACAACTCTAACTAGATCTTGAGGATGTGTATTTTCTATTTTCCTAATCCCTATATAAACCAACAACATCTTAAGTTTACCAACATAACAAACAGAGAACCGTTTGACCTTTCTGTCTATTTGTTACCTTTCCTTCTATTAGATACATCTTCCCACAATTATTTTCAACAAAAGACGAAGACCATTTCAAAGTTTAAACTAGAAAACTATTTAATTTCCAATAAAAATTTCAAAAATGCTTTTCTTAAACTAGTTTCCTAACAAGACCGTTAAATAAATTAATACCTAAAAGTAATTCGATTTATTGTATAGATACGTACAATCCTGTTTGTTGCTGCATTTAAAAGGTTAGCTCCCACTTAATAGTATTGTATAGTGTAAAGGATTTCACGTTAAAACCAAACCGAATATGTATTATAGTATAGTTTTGAGAACGAGCATCAGCTTTGTTTGCTTAGTGTTACTTCATTTATCCTAGGTTTTCCAAGGCACACTAGATGAATAATTCATTTTCTCATCTTTAATTCCATTAATCTTAAATTTAGAGGCGAGGCTGCTTTTAGACAACGACGACGTATAAAACCTTAAACTGCTCTTAGCCAATATTAAATTAGTTCTGGTAATTAAGAAGTCAATTTTTTTTCCTTATAAAAATCAGAAATAAAAGTTTTGAAATTAACTATAATAAAAACTGTTGCAAGAATTATACTTAAAAGGGCATTATTCATTAATGATTGAGTCGACTTTATTTTTAATTAAAAAAAATAAATAAACAAGCGAAGGTAGGGTGAGATGGAGAGACATAACGTGAATTCCTCTTTTCCCTTTTTCTGTTTGCAAATTAAAATATTTTATTTTATTCGTTTCAGTAGTTTTTCTCCTCTTAAATTAAAATGTAGAATTTTATGAAATTAAAATACAAACCTCAAAAATATTTATAGAATTTAACAGTCTTTTACACCTCTATTTATGTAACTTGCTTGCTTCGATTTTCACAATTGATTTTATAAAATAATCTGTTTCCAATTGATAAGATTAAATTTTTTTAAAAAATTTTTGCTTTGAAAACCAACAGCAGTTTGAAATATTCTAAGAAAAATAGTTTTGACAAATACTTTCTGATTAAATCTTTTAATGTTTGAAAATCGCAAGCTACTGATATATGAACTTACTATATAACTCTCAATTGAACATACTGTACAGTATTGTTTATGAAAAGTCTGACTGATATTCAAACCACACTCTAAAATATTTTGGTGCACATAAATAGATTATAGAAAAGTTAATAAATTTTATTTTGTCAGAAAAAATTTTGAATTGAATTGAATCAGCTTCTGTACTTATCTGGATATTGATCAAAAACTACGATACAATTCGAAAATCTTTTCGTCAAGGTTTAGCAATAATTGAACTTAGCATTAAACATATACTGCAAATTCGAAAGTTGTACTTTATGTTGGAAAGAAACCATGAAGTAACTCTCAGATTGATTCCGCTATTAAAACATATGAAGTGCTTCACACTGCAAAATTTATTTTTAAGGCCGATGAGTAATATTAGAAAAACTATTAAATTTGGGTGTTTAAAAAGACTTAAAAGTCAAAATTCATTCAACTACTCAATGGATGTATTTTCGCCAAAAGGAATGATTTTGGAACAATAGAAATTGAACGTAAATGGATATACCAAGATAGATTTGGATATTGTTGCTTCTATATAAAACAAATCTTAAAGAATTAGCTGCTGTACATACCTGGACGTTCAAATATGAATTTAAAAATTCTAAAAAATATTTTTTGTTTAATTCCATTTTTACAATTGACATTTATAGTCACAGTTTTGTAAAAGCTTAAAGTCACACAAATTACTTACTAGCAGATACTTCTTTTTCTAAAAATATCTTCTTTGGCGTAAGGTAGAAGCAACTTAAACTTTCATATATTATATCTGAAAGAACATTACAAATGAAATTTGACGCTTATTAATTTTATCAAAAAGATAAGAAATAGAAATTACAATTTTGAGAAATTTTATAAATCTAAAATTTAAAACAAAGAAATTTATCGGAAACATTCTTTTCAGCAAAAATATTTGTATGGGGGAAGATTTCATGTGGCATACAGTAGAGCAGAAAAATAGTCAGCTTGCACACTAACGCAAAAACCAAATAGAAACCAAACCAAACGCAGATGCTTTTTCGCAGGAATTAAAAAAATTTAAAATTTCTATCATGCAGAACTCACTGTTTAAATAAAAAAAATCTTTTCACGAAATATCATCTTTATCTTGTATTATAAAAATGTGCAAACCATAGATTATTAAACAGGCATCTGTAGCAAAATTTAAAATTTATCTTACAAAATTCTCAGGCTTGAACTATTATTGGATTTATAATCAAAATCTTCATCTTGGTATATGTTTCGTATAGACATTTCTGGAAAACTTAAGAATGAACAGATTACTTGGTACTTATTAGAAAACTTTTATGAAGAACGGTAGTGGACTACAACAAATTCAATGCCAAAAATGTTATTTTGAATTTTACATTTTCTCTCTGGAGTAAAACAATAGATCAAACTTGATGAGTTTTTGATTTAATCAGTTATCTTAAATATTGAACAGAAACGACAATTAGATGATTTTTTGCTGAATTAACCGTATTGATAGTTAAACAGATTTTTTGCTTACGCCTTGTATTTAATATGAATTTATAAATTATTTACAATTTAATTCAAGTAAAGTACAACAAAACAGTTCTATATCTTAAATTTGACCTGAATTCAGCTAATAATAGAATTTGACATTAAACAAATTACAAAAGCAGATTTCAGCCTTTTAGACAGAGCATCTATTACTGAAATTTCAAAAAAAAATCTTTCAATAGTTTCACTTTAAATATCAATATCCAAAGAAGTTTTTTTGATCAAAACTTTTAACAATAATTTTTAACAAAGTGTGCAAACTTTTCTTACATAATAATTCCAAATCAACAGAAATTTTTTAATTTTGGACAGAAGTCAATCTAAATATTTTGATATAAATATCATAACTAGTGAGAGGAGTCAAAACTTCTTGCTGTTGTAAATTCTAAAATCTTTTTATACAAAATCAGTCTCGACTGGAACCTCACTGACAAAACATAACAACTTGAATACTACAGTAATAATCTTTTTTATCAGTTACAAAAATTATTTTATTAGTTACTTTCTTTTATACTTCAATGCATCTCATTTTATTGCAGCAAAATCCTGATTATTACATTTTAGTGCGCCTTTTAGAGTTATTTAATAATTAATAATGTATAGAAACTTTTTACTGTAAAAACATTTTTCTAAATGTACTTCTAATTACTAAACCTACAGCTTAAAATTCTTTTTCTTTCTTAAGCATACCTAACTACAACACAACTAGTAGAGCAAGACGTTGTGGAAATAGCTGTTTTCCACAACCCAAAAGGTAATTACAAGAAACGCATTACAAATATTGTTCAAGCCAAACTTTCTGCTGTTAATATGATATTCAAAAGATTCTCCTGGATGGAAAGGTGAAAACACGCCATTCAAATACTCAATTACAAAACGGTCTTTGATTCTATCTCTAAAAAAGGTTGGTGGTCCTGGTCATCCAAAAGTTTATTCTGATGAAAGTAAATTATTTCTTGACATAAGATTTATAATTTCAAAAGCTAAGATTCATCTGGAAAGTCTTGATTGATTTGATTTCAGATATACAGCAGAAATTGCCTAATAAAATCTAAAAGTCTGTTTGAATAAAAATAACAAAAAAATCCATTTTTAGCTCAAACTAAATAATTAACTAACACACAAAATCAATTTAGATATTCAAATATGAAACATCCCTCTCAAACACGAGCAATATAAAAGTATATAAATTTTTAAAAAGCCTCCACTTTCTCGTTTTTTTCCCTAAATGCGTTATACCACAAAAACCAAAAACATGTTTACAATTCAAACAGGCAATATAACACCACGTAAGCTAAAAAACAAACACAATAAAAATGTCTCTGTTTACACCCTCTCTCTAAACCCCTAAAAACACTCTTAATTGACTAAAACCACCGAATTTTAATTAAAAAACCTCAAACAACTAATTGCACCGTAGGAAAACAACATTTGATTTCCATAAAGGGAAAAAATTCTGAAATTCCCAACATTTTTAGCATCAAAATTTGTTTCCGGGCTGATTTTTCCAGTGCTTTTTTACAAGGAAGAGTAATTTTAACCCCTGCGAGACGATATTTAAAGCTTGTTGGGATTTTTCCAGCAACAAGTGATTTCACCCCTCGGCTACTTTTGTGAGATTAATTTCTGTTTTCCACCTCGGAAAAAAATCCGGTATAATTTGTTTGAGCAGATTTTCAGGATTATTTTATATTCTCTTCGTTTTTTTGCCGGAGAAAAAGTTTTGGCTTTTCATTTTTTAATATTGTATTAGATTGATTATAAGGGCTCAAAGCAAATCTCTCTAGATGATACCAAAAATTAGAAAACAAAGCACTTATGAGTTAATTTAAGCTTTCTAAAATTAATTTAAGTTGATGCTAAGGTTTTTTTTATTATTCATTATTTTATGCGTTAGTAAGTTATCTGTTAAATTAATTAGTTTGTTCGCTTTAAGTTTTGTAATCAATCTCTTTCTGTATTTTAAGTTTTAGGATGTTTCTTTAGAATTAATTTTAAGTTTTGCCAAAAAAATTAAAAATTAAGTAATACACATGCAACTGTTATAATTATAAGTAAAATTATTTAGTAGTAATAGTTCTTTGTTATCTGTAAACTAAATTAAGTGCCCTTATTAATTTATTATTATGTAATACCTTTTATAATTTAAGTTTTCGATATATAACAAATTTTACGTTTTGTTCACTTTACGTTTTTTCTTGGAATTAATAAAGTTCTTAATTGATTACAAGTCTTTATTTTAAGCATCTCGAATTTCTAAGAAGATATGAACCAGAAAATGGTTAATTGATCCTTTAATATAGTGAAGGTCTTAAAATATTTAAGGAATTCGAACGCGTGAACGAATTTTATCAGTGCTTAATAGGAATTCGCTTTTAGTTTATGAACCCCTCTGATACATTCCAAAGCAACCTTCTTTTCTTCGCCATAAAGTTGAATTAATTATTTAAAACTAATGCAATCAATAAAAATTATTGATGGTAAAAGTTTCTCCATTAGGTAGGTAAAAAGAAAAACTCTTGTAATTTGCAAAGATATTTGCACGCCCTTCTTGAAATGTCGCCTCTCTCTCTGTTAAGCTTAATGTGATAATTAAGGAAGTGACGTTTAAGTGATGAGTGACATTAGAGCTCAGTAACTATTATATTTAATCTTTAGTTAAAGTTTCTGCCGCTTAATGATTCGTTAACTCGAATTACTAAGGAATCTGCAGAGTCTGAAATGCTTTCTTAACGCGTCATTTGTCGTCGTAGAACACAGAATCACTACTTAGTTACATTTGAAAGAATATAATTATCAATTAAGCTCCATCCAATTATTGCTACGGTAATGTTCAAAATTAATTAATGAATTATTATCTACATAAATAAAGGTTCAAAATTTTAATAAAATTGTCGATAAATAATTACTAACGAGATCCATCAACTAATTATGTTATTAAGTAGGTAGGTATCTGAAAAAAGTTTTAATATTAAAACAATAATAAAAATATTATATTATTTTGAATAGGCTCATCTAGTTTTATTAATTACATAAAACTTATAAACATAAATTAAATAAAAAGTGATAACGATAGCAATAAAGAATATGAAGTTCGAATGATCCGTACATTTCCGGTTTATTATTATTTTAACTGTACCGGAATTTCATTAAGAGGAAAGATAAAGTCGAAAGCTCCCTCTTCTATCAAAATGTGTAACTTCCAAAGCTTCTAACCCTTCCGTTTTACGTGAAGGGTTGCAGGAATTTTCTTCTTAGAGTGAAGGTTTGGGTTTGCGACTGAATTTACTTCTCTCCTCGTGCATATTCAATTACTCGCGTTTCGCAATTTACATTTTTGTTTTGTACAACCAAAATACAACTTTAAAGTTTTTATGAAAATAAAAATAAAAAAAATAATAGAAATGAAAATAAATTAATAGAATTAGAGTTCATTGTTGTAATTTTTTATTTTTTAATTAATTTAATTTCTGTTGAGCCTGTAAAAATTTTCTTGAAATTACTACTTTAAGTTTGTATTTTGACGTCAGAACGATCAAACCTTCGTATCTTCATAAAGTACATGGTATTCAATTTCGTACTAGCAAATCAAGTTTGTGAAGTCCAAATTTATTAACCTACCATATGTTATAGTCAGACTTATCAGACTCCTATAACTTTAGATTTTGTAAAACTACTGAATGTGCTAGATGTTACTATGATATGAGGTATAGATTTATCAGTAAATTAAAATAAAATTAGAAGAATAGGCACAGATATAATATAATATAATACATTAAATTAGTATAAAATATGCAAAAGCTTTTAAAGTAGCTTCGTAGGATTAGAAATTCATTTTATTGTGGATTAAGTGTCTAAATATTTATGGTGGCAAGCAAACAACAATTTTAAAAAGCAGTGAAAATTGTTAATAAATATTTTAAATAATATTCTAGTTTTCACAAACAATCACTTTATAAGAATTCTTTTACACATTTTAAGATTAGCTTTCATAAACAACTTCGTTTAATTTTAAACGGCATTTGGTTTGTCGTGTATTATACAAATAAAAAAGAAGTAGTAGCGATCATAAGATCTATAAAACCTAAATCATCCAAAAACGATGATGAAGCAAATTAGTCAACATTAAATAACCGTGGCTTTTACAATAAACAAATGCATTGAAGAAAGACTTTTTCCTACAGAAATGAAAACGGCATTAATTGTCCTCGTGCACATAAATGTTGCCGACAACTTATAGACAGACCCATATCCATCTTACCAGTGTTATCGAGAATTTTCATCAAAAGACTTGAAAATTATCTAGAATGCACAATGCAGGTACAGGAAAAACGTTCTACTTCAACGGCTCTGTTACAAGTGCCAGAGAAAATAACACAAGCTTTCGACAAAATGTTTATTGTAAACATGGTAGTATGCGACTTGAGCAAAGCCTTCAATACAGCTCCACACAAAATCTTGTTAGAAAAATTAGAAAGACGAAATAAAGGGATTAGCACAAAACATCTTAAGATCACATTTAGAGAACAGAAAGCAGGCTGTTGCCTGGAGAGACACCGTATCAACAAAATTAAATGTAAATTGTGGCGTACCGCAAGGTTCCATACTTGGCCCATTACTTTCCATAATCTATATATATATATATAAATGAATTGCTGTTCGTTAGTCTCGCTAAAACTCGAGAACGGCTGGACCGATTTGGCTAATTTTGGTCTTGAATTATTTGTGGAAGTCCAGGGAAGGTTTGAAAGGTGAGTAAATATGAAACTGTTGGGAATTAAATAAAAATCTATATATATAAAAATAAATTGCTGTTCGTTAGAAGGCGTGTCACTTTATAACGACTAAACCAAATTGGATAATTCTTTTTTTGTTGTGTTTGTTATTATCAGGAGAAGGTTTGTATAAAAGAAAATTTCCAAAAAAATGTACGGAAAGACGTAAAAAAACATTTTTCTCTTATACGTCATTTCAAGTGGTTCCCGAAGTATACAATAGATGGCGCCGCCGGCAGGGTGGCGAAAGTGTCTAAGTGTGTGTAAGGAAGTTTTCCCTAACTTTGAGGTAATTTGAAAAATGTAATGGTCAAAAACTCCTTTTGAATAATACAAAAATCATACTACGTGTTTATTTATTGCGATCTTTAGTCACAAAACAAGTCGTACATTACATATTTTTCCGAATACATTCTTCTAAAGTACCAAATCAAAGAAGAATTTGAATAAAACATAAAATGTGTAGGTAATTCAAATTATGAAACTTGCAACACTTCAACATTCGGATACACTTTAATTAGCTAATGTCTCTTTTTTTTTTGTTATGGCGTAATACTCATTCGAGAGTCGGCAAACCATCGGCGCTCTATTTGCACTGTCCAAATGGAAAAACTAAAAATGTGGTTTATTACAAAGCTTTACAATAAAGTATATAAATTCTTAAGATTTTTCTTTTATTTTAATCGTAATTTAATTTCGAAATGGAAAATTGTCTTATTTTTTTCATTAGGTACTCCACCCGTGCGAAGCCGGAGCGGGCAGCTAGTATATTATAAATAACTTATAATCTAATGTCAACTGCTTTCACATGTGCTTATATGCTGATGACACATTTTTCATTGTCGATGGATCCACAGGTATTAAACTTAAACAAAAGACTAAAACAACCTTTACTTTATTTATATAACTCGACAGGTCTTGGAGGCCTAAGGCTCAAAATACAAATGCACTAAATCTTATAAAGTCAAATAACATTATAACTCCTGCATACATTTTTTCACTACTTCTTTCCATTTTTTTCTATTTTCTGTTTTGTTCTTTCAGTCTTTAATATTAATCTTCTGAAGGTCCTCTTGCACACTATCCACCTTTTTGGAGGTCTTCTTTTTTTTCTCTTTTTTTATTGGTTTTTAAAATCTTAAAACGAGTTTAAATGTAGTATGGGTAACAGGCGTATTTAACCACTAACCATCTTGTCATACTGGTCATACTTAATTACATTATTGAAAAGATAATAAAAATACAGGGTGATTCTAGTAATGGATTTAGGCGATAAAAATTCGAGATTCATGGAGTTTCCCGGTGACTATGAAGAAACTTTAGAGGTGTTTCAGAAATATTATTTTTTCCATCGAAGTGTGCCTTAACATGGTTAAGCACATAATTATTGAAATAAAAAAAAGTATCAATTGACCAATTGAAAATCTCAGAAATTATAAAAATATAAAAAAATTGAATAGATTTTTCTCAACTCTTTGTTTTTTGCCTCAACAATTGTTTTTTTCTATTTTTATTATTATACAGGGTGTCCCATAAATGCCAATATAGCTTTAGATAACGGCCTTTTTCAACCTCTTACGATGCCAAAATTGAAAACATGAATGTTCCAACGTACTTAGATTTGCCACACAAACCAAAAAAAAAAAAGAAATTTAAACTTAGCAATGCTGCTGCAGGCAAATACAAAATTATTCAAATACAGGAACCTCCAACCAGTATTTATTAAAGAATTCCTATACGCAGATAATTTATTACTCCTAGCACCAAGTAGCAGACAATTACAAGAAACAATTTTGAGATGGAAAGAGTTCTTGGAAGAATACTGCATGAATATTAACCTGAATAAAACCGAAGTGATAGTAATAGGTTAATAGCTACCACAAAGGAAACAGTGAATGTTAACGTAAATAGACAAGGCTAAAACAAACTAATATACTTAGGAGCCATGCTCGATTGCAAAGGAGAAATAGAAAATGAAGTAAATAGCAGACTGAAAAACGCAACTGGACTATTTAATGCGCTGAAAACAACTTTCTTGGACTCTAGGTAATAAAATGAAATCTAAAATCCAAGCTGCGAAGATGAGAGTACTCAGATGTATGGAAGGAGTGTATAGAAGCGACAAACTAAAAAACGCGACTATTCGAGAGAGGCTGGAAGTGACGCCGCTATTAAAAATAATTGAACGGAGACAGTTACAGTAGTTCGGCCATGTAGTGCCAATGACAAATGACAATAGGGTGAAAGTGATATGGGAAACTAATACGGACACGAAAAGACGCACAAGTAGACCTAAAAAAACCTGGAATGGCGCCGCACAATGGGGCGAGTTGGTAAATTAGCTGGCCAAAATTATTTTCATTATCCAGAAGCTTTGTTTTGCGAACTAATTTAATATGTAAAGTTTAATTTGAGTATACATTAACAAATTAAATTAATTAACAAACAAAAAATTATGACAAATTTTAAAAATCTGAATGCGCGGTTTCTTCAGTTATGGTGCTTTCTTTTTCCATAATATGTAATAGACGAAAATAATCTAGAGGTAGTTTTTCTTGATTGCTGTTGGAACATGTCGATGGGATGAAATTATTGGATCCGACGATAGAAGCATATGCATTAGATCAGTGTTGGTATTTTTCCGAGAGGACTTATGTACGTGTATAAATCGTAAGATTCTGCAGATTTCTGCAAATAAACTAGATACTATCAAAAACTACATTAAATGGCTATTCTACATTTCCATTTATTAACCCTCTAAGAATTGATAATTTCTTTTTTTATCTGTTCTATATGAGAATGTACGAATTGCAATTAATATATTTAACAACCCAGTCTGATTAGTAGGGTTTCAACATTTAAACGAAAAACACATAAAAAAATTAGTACATACTTTGTAAATCAATACTCATTTTAAATAATTAAATTATCTGAACCACAAACACAAAAAAACATCCTCTATTCAACACACTAAATTCACAACTGTACCGATCATGCAATACTAGGATTTTAAAACTGATGTTGTATACACCTTTTAAGTTTATTTGTGTTACAACGGCTCTTTTAGAAAAGTAATAATCATAAATGAGAGTTTAAAAGAAGTAAAAACCAATTATGCAACAGTAAAAAAATACATTTCTGACCAGCTAATTCTTGAATCTGTCCCATTGTGCGCCCTCAGTAAACTAATAAAAGATAGGGGCTCAACGTGACCGGAGGCTAGATGACTGGCCATGGACAAAAGAGCCTGGAGAGAAATTTGTAATGCTACCCTTGATACCTAACCGGTAATACGAGAAAGAGGATAAGTGTGTAAAGAACCAAAGTATCGCAAGAAATCAAAGATTTATCAATATTATTCCAGTGATAATAGACCATAAAATTGTCAAAGCTTGAAAGAATTGCTGGCAACTAATTTTATCGGATTTATTAGCACACCCAAGACTTGCATGTTTGTCATATCTATTTTTTAATAAGAGTTCAATTTTTAACAACATCTTCAAAAAGAGAAATCTAACAGTTCTGTGTTTTGTCGAGGGTGATTGTTGTTTCAGCAAATTATTTGTAATGGTTTGATTTAGATTTGATTCTTTGGTTTCTGTTTATTTAATGTTAAAGATGTTAGCTTTTGATCACTTGTACAATAAAACTAAGCTGAGGAGAAATTTTCTTTTTGCAGATTTGCAATTAGCACTCATAGAAGAACCTGCTTACCTGAAGCTTAATTGGTATTTACTGGACACCCTGTATATTTTATACGGGGTGTAAAGGAAATGGCGGGAAAAACCACAGTACGTTATTTTGTGCTCAAAAATAAAACAAACTTTCGTATACCAATTTGACCTTAACTGTCTATTTTTCAAAATATTAGCAATTACAACTTTTTAAATTTGGCAACGCGATACGTTTAAAGAGTAAGTCATTCCTTGCAAGAAATTTACCATTTTAAGAAGTGGATTACTAATACACTAGTACAAAAAAAACTATAAACGGTACGTAATTAGTGTTTTTTACGTTTAGACTCTGTTTAAACATTAATATTTTGTTGTATTTATTAAGATGCGAAATCAACTAAGCATCTTACGACTTCTAATAACTTCTTCAAGATAGTGTTAACAGCAAAATGGTATTAAGGTTTTCTGTATATTTTTTACCGTAGAATAACGTACTAAAGTTTCTTTTGCCATTTCCTTTACACTCTGTATACACCTTTAAAAAGCAAAAAGGGCGCTGTATCAAAATAGGCCTAGGGCGCAATCAAATCTAAATCTGCTTCTGAATGATTCTCAACTTGTTTGTTTTCATCTTAAGTAAGAAATTGATCTACGTTAAATTACATTAACAAACTATGCATAGTTTCGAAGATATAAAACTATAAATAATTGGCCCCATCGTTTGATATCTGAAAGTTGCCAACATATTCAGCAGGCGTAGCTCATCTAGCCACTTTGATTTTGACGATTTCCGGCTCCAAAGTAGCTCACTTTCTAGACACCTTTAACCTTTGGACAAAACTTGTCTGAATGACGTTCTGTCATTTTAAATGCTCTACTTACTTACGAAAAAAGAAATACTTAGGTACTACTAGTTTAATTCCATCATCTTTCATAATTTTACATTTGTGCTAAATTGAAGAATGTATACAAATGAAAATTTTGTAGACTTAATAGTTTCTGGTGAAGTACTACAAAATGTTGCTGCAGCTGCACGATTGTATGCAAAGCGTTTATTCACTAAAGGCGTCCCACATCTCCAACATTTCTGTCTCTAATTCAAAAAGCACGTACCTCGGGTGAACTGCAGCCACGACAAGGACGAGAGAAAAAAACTCGAGCAAACAGCCAAGTTATGATAAAATTATAAATTTAATTGAAGAAGATCTCACTTTAAGCCTGTGCCAAGTTGCTTGAAAAGTCAATAGCTCACAGTCCACTGTATGGCGGACGATCTACAAATAGTTACTGTACCGGTACCACGTGCAGGGTGTACAAGCTCTAGCACAAACGGACTATGAACATCGCGTTCATTTTTGTGAATGGTTCTTGGAACAGACTCTGAGGAATACCAGCTTTCCGATGAATGTATTGGTCTGTGATAAATCCACCTTCACAAGTAACGGAATTATAAACTTCCATAATACGCACTACTGAGATGTAGAAAACCCTCACATCACATATTCACAATGTTTTTGCTGGAATTGTAAATGAAATGCTAATAAGCCCCTTTGCCTTGCCCAACCAAATGACTAGGAAAATGTATTTAAACTTTTTGCAAAACGACCTTTCAGAGCTGCTAGAAGATGTTTTATTAGATGTCTGTCAGAGTATGTGGTTCTTACGTAACAGAGCTCCACTATATTATGATAGAATGGTACATTTAAATACCATTCTTCCTGGTCGATAGGTCGGTCGTGGAGGCCCGGTTGCCTGGTCTCCGCAATCACTGAATTTAAATCCGGTAGAGTTTTAATAATGGGGGAATATGAAATCATTGGTTTATCAAAAACAGATTGCTACCCAAGAACAACTGTTGCAAAGAATACACAACGCTGCAGGAAGCATTTAATAAGGAGGTCAGCTTCAAGCGTGTGTCCAATCTTGGATTCGACGTGCTAGACTGTGTATTCAAGCTGGAGGTAGTAATTTGGCAATAATTATAATTATTGTTCTTTCTTTACCATTTATAACGTTCACTTTGTGCTTCCGTTACATGTGTTGCATTTAATCGGCGCTGTCGGAGTGTTCTTGTTTTTTTTGTAGTTTTCTCTAGTTGAAGAGGTTTTTATAGTAGCTGTGATTTCGCACGGATGCGATGATTTCTTTGTAGCTTCTTTATGTTTAAATTCATTTCGAGTTGACAAACTTTTTCATTTTATTTATTGTAGCAAGCGAATGTTTCAAACATTCAAATTTAATATTGCAGTGTTTTAAACTTTCACAGCTGTGGCTTGTATTTCTGGTTAATGTTTCTGCGTGACAGGTCTAGTTAGCAATTTGATAAGGATTGAGTTTTTCTTACCAAGACTTGCAGATAAAATTTCTGACAACCCACAACACGATCAAGTAGCAATACTAAAGTAACAATCTGTAAGATCCCATCTTCCACAAAGACATAAATGTAAATTACAATTAAAGAAACATGGAACTAGATAAACTTCGAGATCCTGGATTTCCGTAGGAGGAAGTTTGCCTCGGACGGGTTGAAATCCGCGTCGCGTAGGAAAGACTTAGTAAAGCGGAAGTTTTCTTCTAGATAGTTTTGCAATCGGAATTTCGTTGAATGATTTCATTTTGGCTTCAATAGAATAGCAAGTCCGCTATCCTGGCTGGTACGATGCAAGGATCCGGCAGATCTAGTCTTGAGCCTGTCCGGCATCTTTGTATTGCAGATTAACCGTGCGATGGGTTAGTCTTTCTCTCCCCTCCCTCTCTTTCCCTCTCTCTTTCTCAACTACATAATTGTTCATGGTCCTTTGACCCATTCTCTCGGAGACTAGTCTTTAGATGGGGAACTAGCATATATGAAGTTAACACCTACTACATCGACCAACTGCACTCTGCACATAGTACACAATGGAGAAAATTCTTTACGCCCGCAGAAAGAGGATGATGTTAACATATTTCTTTCTAACTTTAATGGGTCTAGAAATTATTCACCTTCCAATCAATTGGTCGAGAGGGTCCAATTACCATCCAAAAACTACAACTAACAATAATTACTTATCCAATCATTTTCAGGCTTCATGACGAAAGAACAAGCTGAGCAACAACAATCATTATATTCAGTTATTTCACAAAAACTTTTGAAGTCGCCAATTTCCAACTTAAGTATCTCAAAACCAAATTCATTCTATTTAATTATTACATTCAACTTTCTACTCAACAAGTATCACAACTTCAAGTATTTAACTTTCCTCAACGATTACTTCATAAAAGAAAATTTATTCCAACTCAATAATTCATGTAAAGAAACATCTACCTATTTTAAACAGCTGGACCCCTCGACCGATTGATTAGAAGTTGGATGATTTCTAGACCCATTCTATGTTGATGAATTCTTCTCTGCTTGGTCTTATAATTGCTGTCTTCTTTGGATTGAATGTGTTTAAACTCCGAAACTCCTCAACATGCAGTAAATTCTTTACGAAGCTACACGGGTTGATCTCTTGACGAAGTGATATTGCGAGCTCTCCTGTAGTCAATTGTTCTTCATGAAGAAGCAGACTTATACTTGTTGTGTTTCTCTTTGGATTCCTTGGGGTGGAGACTAATAGATGTGTTCTTGATGTGGACTTGTTAATGTTGTCCTTCGGCAGACTTGCAATGCTCATATTTATTTTTCTTGTATTGTCGTATCTTTGTAGTATTCTCGTATTGCTTTCTTCTCGTGTCATCAAACTTTTGTGGTATTTTCGTATTTTCTGTTCTTATACTATCGTATTCTTCTTAAAGTGCCCTTTAGGTGGATTTCTGAGTTATATCTGGTACTTGTGAACCCTAGGATGGATCCTTCCTTCGTTGAGGTCGAAGGTGTGGTGAGTTCTTGTTTATTGTGTCTGCTGCAGTAGTCGTTGGTTATCATAGGTACTTAGTAAATGTTTTGTGTCCTTTGGTCTTGGTGACGTGATACAGTTACAAAAGGGCACTTTGCAACGCAAAATTGCTGGAGCGTGTTGACCCCACAAGCACCCATGTCATCCACTTATTGATGTGAAAACGATTAGTCTGCATCTGTATGTGGATCTGTTGTGCTGATGGTGGAACTTAATTTATTTTGTCATGGTAGGTTGCGTCGGTTGTGATAACCCTACCATGAAAGTTTCTGGTAGTTTCGGTGTTGATGACTCAGAAGCTGCGTTCAAGACGACTTGTTTTAAACCGTGTTTGGCGCTTTTGCTCTAACGGCGTGGATACGATTGACAATTCTAGTGAACGACATGTTCGTAGTCCGTGATGCTCCAGCACTCACAGCGGAGATGCAGGTTTGGAAAAAGAATGTTCCAGTGATAAGGATGCTGGTTAATGCAACAAACTAATGTCCGGCATCTTTGTATTAAAGATTAAC
>VTPC01008614.1:0-15703 GCA_011009095.1 Ignelater luminosus
TGTTATACATATTTGAACGACGTAAATTTGAGAATAAATTATTGTAACCCAGATATAGCCAAAACGCAGTTACAGTTATATTTCGTAAAAACATTTTATTTTGCTTTTGGATAAGATAATTATGTGAATTCCTTCTGTAAAACGCTAAAAAATGTGCAACACAGCTCAGGGATGTTTGCAAAAAACCAGTTTGTATTTTTTTAAAAATATAAAATCTTATTACAAAATATTATTACAAAATATTATTAATCAGATGCTGAAAGAGCTTTTTATAAAAAATGTAGGAAATAATTAATTGTTTTGGTCTAATTACTACCTAACTGCCTCCAGTGAGGTTTGAACTCACGACCCCTGGTTTACGAGACCAGTGCTCTACCACTGAGCTATAGAGGCGTGAATGCGCAAATTGTTCTACAAAGGAATAATGGACACGGGTTTTAGAGCAATAAAATAATCTTATTTCGTTCTCTGTTGAACTCGAAATATTACAATGCAAGGTTTAATTAGTTCGTCTCTTTTATGTCTATCAAAAGTTTTCTATTACAAAGTTAAGAAATTGTATTTCCTATCCATTATATTAAAATTTAAGATTGTTCGGGAAATAATTATCAGTTCATTATTTAACAGAATCAAATATAAATTTAAAAAATCATAGAATGGCAGACTGTAATGGTAGCATAATTCTCGTTTTTATTAAAATTGAGGAAGTTCAAGCATGGAATATAGTATTAGATAGAGAAATATCTTTTATGCAATAAGAAATGATAGAATATTCCAACAATAGAGGATCTACATTAATTTTAAAAGGATGTTTGTTATTAAACTTTGAGTAGTTTTGACGTCACCTGCCTTCTACATTATTATTGCAATAAATGGAATTCCGATAGCCCATTTGCATTATGCACTTCGACTAGATGAGAAGGATTTTCAAAGCTGATTAATTACAGAAAGCATTAGAGAATAATTTTGTAAAAGAAAGTTATGAAGTAGACATTCATTTGGAAAAGATATAAGAGGAAGAATGTGTTTACGAGTATTTACACAGACAGTAATAAGTTATCGAAAAGGATAATATTGCAACGTTACGAGTATATTGGTATACTATTTCAATATGATTTATTATGAACCATTTTGGGAAGAAATAACCGACACTTTTAACAAGGCTGTAATTAGGATTCAATTTCGGGGGGTTTTCCACGAGCGCCCCTGCGGGTCCTCCAGAGCTCAATAAATAAAAAGAATTCGCAACGAATAATATAATTATTAAAACAACAATTAGCTAGAATTTTGGAGAGTTGAACCCCCAACCCTCCTTCTCCCTCGAGCTACGGCCAACGAAATTTGATACGTTGACTTGTGGAGTTAAAATGATAATTTAACGAATATGTGAAAATGCGATTAATATTGGGAGAGTATCGTATGGCGAAAGATTTCCTCATCATACCACATTTGCTGCGGTAAACCAGAGATTGAAGACATCGTCCATCGAGTATTGCAGAAGCAGCAGCTACGGCCTTATTACCTTTAGCCCGTTCAGGGTTAGCAGGAAAAAGATTATGCTTTTCGAATGAAATTCTGTGAATGGCTTATCAATCGGTTTGTTCAAGAAAATGGTTTCTAGATTCAATTTTGTTTACGGATGACTCATGTTTCATAAGAACTGATGTTATTAATTTTCGCAATATTCATGTGTGGAGTGATAAAAATCTTCACGTAGTCCGACCAAGTTCTTTTCAGCGGCAATTTTCATTAATGTTTGGGCGGTAATTATTGGAAATATTTTAATTGATCCCATTGTGCTACCGGCAAGATTGAACGGCCAGTCCAGTTAGGAGTTTCTGCAAACTACACTACCGGATTTATTGGATGACATATCTCTAGCAGTACGTCATCCAATGATTCTCATGCACGATGGGCCTCTCCGCATTTCACCGTTCCAGTTAGAAATCACTTAAATGAAAATTTCGCTGGTAGATGGATTGGTCGAAGTAATGATGCTCCAATCGAATGGCCACCCCGATCTCCAAATATTACACCTTTGGACTTTTATCTCTGGGGTTCGTTAAAAGATAAAGTTTACTACACACCTATTAATACGCGAGATGAATTATGAAACAGAATATTGGATGTATCCCACGAAATTCGGTAAGCTCCAAACATTTTCGAAATTTAAAAACGGCCTTCCTACGACGAGTTCAAGCCATTATCCGCTGTAACGGAGGATATTTTGAACACATGATTAATTGATTGATTTTCTTATTATTTGTATTATTCTTATCTTTTCTACAATTTAAATTAAGGTTTTTTTTGCTTATTTTAATAAAAATTGTTGAGAACGTTCTAGTAAGTACGAAACTTTTACGCGAGTAAAAGAGTGCTGTTGGAATATCCAGCTACAAGAAATTTGTTTTATTTCTATGGCAATACGATTTACTTTACCCGTGACCAGATTAGTAAAGATCTTTGGTTGAGTTTACGAAAAGATTGCAAGAGGTGAATTTTCTTGCAAAAGAAAAAAACTTTTAAATAATGCTCAGATTTTAAAATTTTGCTTATAGGAAAAGTTCTAAGCTTTCAAAGAGAGGTGTGCGAGTAAAACTTTCTCTTTCAAATTATTAATTTCATCGATATTTCAGGAAAAAGATCATTTTTACTCCACAAGTCAACATACCAAATTTCATTACGATCGATAGATTCAGTAAGATGCAGTTACAAAATTAAGAACAAATTATGTTGACTTTGACAGCTTATAACTCAAAAATGAAAACTCTTTACCTAACTGTTTTTTGATGAATCGTTTCTTGAAAAGAAAATGCTATATACAACGTTGAGAAGATTTCCATGGACTAGCAGGAAATTGCAAAGGTACACGTAAAATCAGTTTTCACCAAATATTATTTCCCAAGTACCTTCTGTTATAGGTAAATTCAAGAAAGAATCGTCACCAATAATTGCAATTTTTCAATCTGATATCATGTGTGTCCATTTTGTTTGCTATTGAATAACTGTGGTTCCTAGCGACCTGATAAACCTACGATATAAGGTGTTTGCTTTCACTCGAGTAACTTAAGTTCTAATCCGAATACATCAGGCGATATTTCTTTATAGTGACTAAATTCCCCAGGCGCCAAGTCGGAAATAATCTACAAAATCCAGAAAAAACTGTAACTAAAATTCTTCATAAAAGGTTGGGACATTACACCTGGACAAAAAAATAAAATCTGATTAGCATTAATGCTTTTTTGATAGGAATAATCTAGTTAGCCGGAATACCTATTTTTAAACGTCAAATTAGTATTGTTTGTTTGTTACATGTTAGAATCACAGAAGTTTAGTGTAGTAGAAATTAAGTAATTAGTTGAGCATTTTTTGTTGTAATTTAAGACTATTTATCACTGATAATAATAAACTTTGCATTGCTTATGCCATGCCATATTATTATTAAAGTTTTCAGCCTAGACACTAAAAAGTTATCACCAAATTTGTATTGCGACATTTTTGTTCAATACACTTACAACTTACTGATAAAGACCAAAACCACCTCGAAACGTGACTTATAGTCACAAAACATTTCATATCAAAAATTATCAACATTGATCAAAGTAATACACAAAATTAATTAACTTAACGAGACGATTTTAGATATAGGTAACTGCCCCTTCACAATAATGTTGATGGTAACGATGATGTTAAGATGTTAACAGTAATGGTAATGTTAACACAATTCACGTTAATGGTAATGTTAATATTAGAAGTTGGCACATTTAAAATTCCGGGTATAAAAGTGGGAGGAGCGTTGTTAAAAAATAAAAACAAAACCTATAAACAACCAACATAACCTCCGTTCTTCACTGTGGTTCTTCATTTGATTTGAGATTTGAGTATAGTTTTAATTTTGTTGTATTTAAAATGTGTACATGAGAGCACAAAGCGACAAAACAGAATAAATTGACAGATATGACAGATCGGTAAAATGGAGAGGCATGGCAATGCGCACTATGCATGCTGTAAAACTTCATTTCTATTGGTAGATGTTAACCATGATGTTAAAGACTCCAAAATATTTTTGGAAGGCTAACATGAAGGGTTAACATTACCACTACCATTAACATTGTTTTGAACGTTTCAATGACCACAACATATTTTGAGTATTAACATCTTAACATAACATTACAATTACCATTAACATTAACATTATTGTGAAAGGCTCTTAAGTTGGGTTAAGTCTTCTTATTTTTATCCCAGGAGTCTGCAGTTAAGTTATATTTCCCAAGCTTTTGGAGACACCCTGTATAATGGTTCTCTAAAGTGTCATTATAAAACCCTGAAGTTTCTCCTCCAACGAGGTCGGTGTCCCGTCTTTCCGAAGTGAGGAAAAAAACAAAAATCATTTTGTTGTCAATTTCCCAGATACCTATACCAAAACTTAGACGGCCATTTCTCGGATGTGACGAAAATATGTATAGAGCTTTTTTGTAGAAAATCTAATTAGCTTTGATTTTGTATATAGCTATTTTTCTCGCTGTTACCGAGGAAACATAAAACTTATTCTTCAAAGAAATTTGTCTCTCAACGACTACTCTGGCACTGGGGTCACTTTAATTATACAGTTAAAATCATGTTTTGTGTAGTAGGCAACTATGGTGGACACAACCCATATTGTGTGCAAGATTCAATCAATCGAGTTTTTACATGCCTCTACATAAATGCAATAAGAATTTCACAAGAAATTAACTATAAGTACTGATGTACGACATAGGCAAGGTACTAAGGAAATTTTTGTTCGCAAATGTTCCTAGCATAGAATAAAAAATGTATTAGACAGTACCAAAGATGAAATAGAGGAATCATAAATCTGGAGTTTATGAAATTACAATTAGTTACATAAGAATTGCCTCGAAATTTATAATGTTATGATCAGATTTTAAAAAAATACTAGATTAGAAACATTCCTTCCATTTACGGTTAATAATAATAAAAATATTACCAAATAGTAAAGCAAAATAATTAAGTACTAGCAATACTAAACATCAATTCTACATTTTATCAATTGTACTTTATTTTTTCTAAAATCTTCAGAGCAAAGGTTGGAATATTCCTCAAAATTTTTTGAATTACTTAAATTTTTATTCTTCTAATAAAATTTTCTCCGTGTATTTGTTATCAAGTTTCACTTTTCTGTTTTTTCCGAATAGGATCATTTTTCTCACACAGTCAATTTTATGAAATACATAAAAGCAATAAAATATTCAAGTATTAAAGGAAGCATTTTTTGTTAGGTGACTGTTGAGGGAAGTTTACGAAAGTTCGGCAAGCAATGCAATCGTTTGATTTACCCTAATTGCTTAATTCATAATTGAATTAAATCAATAATGTATCGGTCTGTTCGTAAAATATTTCCTACTTGCATAATGAGTCTTCAAGATGGTTAATAAGTTATAACTTGCAACGTTTATCATTTATGAGTTGAGAAGGAGTTTTACTGGATAATTTCAAGTGAATTGTGGTGTGACTTACCTTTACACTGCTTTTCGTTCATAATGTCAGCGGTAATGCAGTAATAAATTATAGTTACAATAGACACATATCGTACTATTATATTTTGCTACAGAGAAAAAACAACTAAATTCAGGTAAAAAGATCTTAATTCATAGTTATCCAGTTAAGACTATTATTAGCTATTTATTATTTTTCATAAATATAGTATGTAGAAATTTGGTAATGCTCCATAACTAAGTTCAATTTATGAGCATTTATTGTAATTTTAGGTTCAGTTTATTTCTACTATGCCTGATTGGTTAATCGCCTGATTAACCTAAGCATAGTACTTTATGCAACTGGGTCTTAGTGTTTTATTTGTTTAGTAAATGACTACACAAATAGGGAAATTATAAATACGTTTAGTTTCTTTTAATAATGGAGTTTTCTGTTATAGTTCTAAACCTGTCTGTAACCCTGTAGGAAAGAATGCTTAGTTGGTGTCTTAGTAAGTATTTCTGATCTGGGTGGACATCCGCCAATTGTTTCACTTTCTCGCTATACTTCATGCAAAATGGCGGCTACCTATCGACTAATACTTGCCTTATTTGCACGGAAATTTATAGACAGTATGTTGTCATCAATAATATTCCTGAAGCTGAATGTGGAAATAAGATCCCAACAAATGTTCCTCAGCGTTGCAACCAGTATTTTAACAAACTCACATAGTCGGTATTCTTAGGTTGGTTTTTCTACTGACAAACAATTTATCTCTGGGTGATTTACTTGGTTTCCATTTTATACAGATGTACAGTTTAATAATATTCCATCTGCATCATCATAGGAAGCACTAAAGGTGTAGTTGGTAATCTATGGTATTTTTGTCAACAAAACTATCATCACATTGGTAATGAACGCCGTACCATCAGTCTGTTCATTGATAATAATTCTTAGAATGTGGCAGTTAAACAGACTGTGGAACGTCTTCATACCAAAAGAGCTCCCGCATCTCATGTCTATGTGCTTGAATTGTTTGCACCTTACGGTGAGTTGAACTTTTTACCTTCCTCTTGCTGGATTTTGTCGGTGGTATTTGAGATTCTCGTTGTTTTGTCTTTATACCTTGTTTCTGCAATAAGTATAGTTTTCCGATTCATTGTGTATCAAAACGGATCAAATTTCATAGACGTTGAAGCAGTCTTAAAATATTATCCCATTGCAGACAATGTTCTTATTGTTGCCGTGCACACTCAACAAATTTTTGAGAACTAGCAAAAAGTTGTATTCTACGATGCACAAATGAAAGAATGAAGGCAAAAAAAAGCATGGATCTCAAGTATCACTCACACAGTCGTGCTGGTACCGTTTGATTGCAACAAAATATCAAGCACTGCTTTAAAATTATTATTGAAAGGCTTATCTTTAAATAAACTCAGATTGTGGTTGTATCATTGAAAATTTGCCACCTAAAAGTCGAAATGCCAATGGACATTTGTTGGCATCTTATTTCTTCACATATCTTCAGAAGCAATATTGATGACAGATTATTTGGCTTAAACCCCTCATGCATTTGTAGATAACCATACTTCTAGAGATATGTGAATGTTAATAGGTCAGAATCAATTTGTAGAAACCTATTTTGAACAAAATGTTTAAGAGGTAGTATGTAAATATGTTTGTTGTTTGTAAATATAATTAACCAGTGTTTGTAAGTATTATTCATTTACTCTAACTAGTTCGAAGTTAGAACAGAATTACAAAAAACCTCCAATTTCAATGTTTAATGGGGATCTAAAGGGAGAAGCAAGCGGTCTTTTGGAGGAATACTCCTTCTAACATGACCTAAACATACATAAATATTGAAATCCAGCTTTGCACTAATTTGTTCCGGGTTATGCCAGAACTTGGCTTTAATTTACTGGGGCAATAAACCGTAATTAGTAAATAGTAAACAATAATTCACAAAAAATAATTTATAAAACAATCATTAGTAAAACTTGTTTAATAGTAGCTGCAATATACATACTACAAATTTCCATCCAAAGTTTTGTAAATCAGCAGCCACCATTTTTGGCGGATGTTCACACAAGTCAGAAATACTTCCTAAGACACCAACTAAGCATTCCTGAAAAAAAGAATTTCCTAATTTTCCTACAGAGCTACAGCCAGGACCTAGATTATTACTGGCAAATTATGATCTTATTCATTTTGTTACAGTATATTGATATTGCTAATCTACAATGACAAGTAGAAATGTCTCTATTTTGGAATTTCCATTATCCTTGCTGAAACTAATTTGGATGCATCCAAACACGGAAAAGAAGAAGTTTCTGACACTGGCCATAATATTAGCAATTGGTTTTAGTGCAATTTTTACTACAGCATTTTTTAATTTTCCTTTCAAAAATAGAAACACCAACCTATTTGTTGAAAACTTTGAAGCGTTTGCATTTCATATATTGGTATGTGGGTATTTTATGTAGAGTTCGGTTTTTAGTTTCTTTTTGGACATTTAACCTCATTATTCGTTATTTATGTTTGATAATTTCACATCAACTTGAAAAATAGCAGATTAGTGCTGAAAGAATTACAGATGGTAATTTGTTAATATTAATATCCGTATACGAGGGTTGCTATTTATATTTCTGGCCTAACAATGAAAAAACAAGTATTTATGATCGAAACTAGTTTTATTGTTTTTCAAAATATTCTCCATTAAGATTGATACACTTTTCCATGCGTTTGAACCAATTTTCGAAGCACTTTTTCCACTCTGGTTGAGGCAGCTCCAAAATATGCGTTTTGAAACAAAAAACGGCTTCTTCTGGTGTTGAAAATCGTTGACCACGCAGTTTGTTTTTGATGTACGGGAATAAAAAGAAGTCATTGGGTGCCAAATCAGGGCTGTATGGTGGATGGCCCATCAACTCGACCTTCTGGCTGGTTAAATATTCAATTGTTTGAGCAGCGGTGTGAGAGCTTGCATTGTCATGATGAAGAATGATTCGCCTCTTCTTTGAAGTTTTCCAAATTTCTCCAATGACTTCTGGCAAACAAATGGTTGTGTACCATTCAGAGTTGACCGTCTTACGTGGCTCTAACGCCACTGTTGCCACATGACCGGTAATGCCAAAGAAACAGGCAACCATTTGCTTCGATGTGCTTCTTCCGCGAACAACTTTTGTTGGATTTGGCTCGTCTTGAAAGACCCACACAGTTGATTGCTGTTTTGTTTCGGGGTCATATGTGTAGATCCATGATTCGTCACCTGTGCAGATGTTATACACAGCCTTTGATGCACCTTTCGCAAATTTTTTCAACATTTTAATGCACCAGTCGACGCGAGCCTTCTTTTGAGCATTGGTCAGGTTATGCGGGATCCAACGGGAACAAATTTTTTTTACGGCCAAATGATCATGTAATATCTTGTTTATACTAGTCATACTAATGCCCAAAGATGCCTCAATCTCACGGTATGTCACATGACGATCTTGTTTAATCAGTTCACGCACAGCATCGATGTTTTCAGGCAAAACGACAGATTTTGGACGGCCTTCACGGATTTCGTCCTGGAGTGAACATCGACCACGTTTGAATTCATTATACCAGTTTTTTACAGTGCTGTAGGATGGAGCTTCATCGCTATATAATGTATTAAGTTCATTGATGCACTCTTGTCGTGATAATCCACGTCGAAAGTTATGAAAAATAATTGCACGAAAGTGTTCACGGGTCAATTCCATTTTTTACTAGGGAATGCACTTTTCAATTAACTGCAAACAACACTAATCGCACTCAAATGACAAAATGTTGTGGTTGAGGTTATGTTCAACAATGTAAAGTTTACACCGGAAATGTCAGCTGACGCCTGGAAACAGTCAGTGTTGCCAAGGCCAGAAATATAAATAGCAACCCTCGTAGTACATAATATAGTATATACGGTGTATCTCTAGGAAGACGGAACAAGCACTTTTCTTTATGTAGCAATTCTCAATTGATCTAAGTGATTTTTTATATTTTATTAACTCGATGAAGCCACATTTCATTAGACAAATTATAGCAGTACTTCCTGTGAGAATAGGACATTCTATATCAGTTTTTATATTCGTGGGCCTTATTGTAATGAAATCAGCAGGGTGACAGCTTCAAGGAATAAACAGACACTTCTACAGCGTCACTTTATATGTTTAATTTAAAAGTCGCACGATGTCATCATCATCAGTTATTATTATTATTGTAGTGGGTAGCTAACGGTCTTTTCTATAAAAATAATTATTTATTGCTTCCTGAGATTTCTTCAGAGATAATTATTGTTCTTTGGTTGACACTGAATAGATAAATATAAAATATAAAAATTATATATATTCTATATTTTAGAGTTTTGCAAAACTTACGATCTTCGGGATTAAACGGAATGATCTGAATAAATTGTTGCAACAATCGCATCAGTTGTGGCCTACGTATATATTTCCGTTGGACGTACAACAAAGATTAGACAATATGGTCCTTATAACAGTACGCTTGCAGAAGTCTTTCTTTTATTTAGTGTGTGCATCTCTAGTTTCGATTGAATTGCACCCTTATTTTACTAGACAAATGCCTTTAGGAATATGGATTATAGAAGGATATGACGGATTATATAAGTTAGCATTAGTTGTGCAAGAAATTTTATTACCTGTTCTAGGAATTTTTGCAGCTGCTGCTGACGGACTGTTTGTAGGATTGTGTATTAGTTTAATTGTTCAATTTAGAATGATAAATATTTTTTTGAGAAATATAGATATGTCAGATATAATTAAAGTAGAAAGAGATTTGAAATTTGCCATTAAGCATCACATCTTCTTGTTGAGGTAAAGTATTTGTTTTCTATGTAGTATTCTAGGGATGGTAGTCACGCATTGCCTTCTAGGTTTGCAAAAGAAGTAAAAAATATGTATTCACCTATAATGTTTTTTGAATACTCCATTTTGATCGTAGCTTTCTGTGGAGAAATGTTCGTACTAACTGAAAGGTAAGGTAACCTTAAATGATACAATGTAACCACAAACTTTTGTTTGATTTTCAAATTTGTGCGGAGAATTTCTTTATTATGAAGTTTTACTTTTATCTGTTTTGTGCTAGACATTAACAAATCTTGCAACAATTTTTTAATCGCTAATAAGCACTTTTATTCTAGCAACGGCGCAGCTGAACTAATTAGACATGTTCCATTAACAGTGGTAATTTTAACGCAATTAACTTTTTATTGTATGCCTGTGGATTATGTTACAAATGAGGTACTATTACAAAGGGTTTACAGTTTGTGAAATTAGTAAATTCTCAATAACTATATGTTTTAGGCATCCAAAATATCTTACGCAATTTACGATACAAACTGGTATTCTACGAATCTATTGTTCTTGAGAAATACTATTTCACTTATAATACAAAACGCGCAACGAGAAATTTCGTTTACAGCTGGAGGTTTATATGATATGAACTCCAAAACATTATTAGTGGTAAATATTTTTGTAGAATCTAATTCAATCAGCTATTTTCCCATATTATTTTCTTTAAACAGATTTAGTCACAGAGTGTTTCATTAAAAATTTCATAAACAATTACATTATTTGTCCTTCACCGATAAATGCTAAAATCAATCGAATATTTGAATAATTAGCCAATTACATTGTTTCCAGCGGAATGCAATAAAGCATTTATTATTGTTTTTAGGTTTTGAAGATGGCATGGTCTATCTGTGTAGCAATTAGAACTGTTAAAAAGGCATAAAATAATTCTAATTTTATTTTGCCCATACGATATATTGTTCGGCACTTTTCAAGTAGTAAATAAGATAGATTGTAGCTTTGATAAATATGACTTAGTTTTTATTGTTTCATAGTGTACTATGTATGTTAATATTTCTTGATTATTATTTTAAAAATCACAAGATTATCAAAACAATATAGTTGTTCAAAATAGGTATCAGTATATGCTATTTAGATAATATATGTAGTGAATAAAATAGAGAATTAAACAATTATGTGGTTTCAATTGCAGTTTTTTTTTCAAATTCCTTACTTGTGTTACAGTTAATTATTATCAAGTTAATAAACAACTTAGGTACACTTGATTATAATCCTCCTTGCTTAGTGGTCAACAAAATTCTTTTTGTACCATATTGCAATATTTGAAGTAAAAGAAAGAACCTTCGCCTTTTAAAAAATAATTGTTTGTTGTAATAGGTAAGTACGACTATTTCCAGGGCCAATTTAAAATCTAATGCACGCTGAAAGAAATGAAAACTATTCTGTATCAACAAGAAGTTTCAAGTCAACTATCTGACATATTCTACAAGATCCTGTTAATTTCCTCAAGTTATAAATAAATTCAGAATCATAGTCAATCAAACCATAATTAATTTTAGTTTCAGTAAATTAAGATAATTTGCCTCCTGATATTTTGTTAATCTTCTCAAACTTCTTTAAAAGAAGCGAGACGTTGACACCTGCACCCTCAGTTACAAATTGGATACCAAGAATGCGAGTTCTGATCCTAAGCTAATTTTAGTTTTTCTATAATATTTACCACGTAATAAATGGTTTACTTAATACTATTTAGAAATTATTCAAAAAATAAGTTGGTACAAGGATTAAATTTGCAATTCACATCGTAAAATTCCAATTTCAGTCTTACAGTTGATTTCCTTTGTTAAACAAGTTCTAAAAAAGATTGGAGTTTTCATCAACATACTTGAAATGCACATAATTTATAATTACGGCAAAAATGAATATCCACAATTAGGTCAAACTGCTATTGCTCAATTACTTTGAAGGTTGTTCGATTCTTTTGCAAGTCGAAATACCTTAATAGCTACTTAATTATGAATATCAAGGATGTGGAGTTCTAAACTGTAACTAATTTCTAAATTATTCAAACAGTTTGGAACAATATCATGCTTTTATTGTTGAAAAACCACACTGTACCCATGTGCTTTTTATAAAACAGTGTTAAGAAATGGAATAAAAAATATTAAAAGTCCGTTTAATAACAATATAAATTCAAAGCGTAATTTTTTATTTATTTGCAGCTGTTATTTTTATTATTATTATTTATATTTTTACATCGTTAATTAAAGTAAGTAAGAAGAAAGAAACCAAAAAGAATTATACAGATCGCATTTAAGTCAAAAGATTAACATGCACGACAGTAATATCAGGTGCGAATATAGTCATATTAAGATCACAATATCCGCATTACCAACCCGTGTCGTTTGGTAACAGATAAGCAACCGCTAATAATGAACAATTCGGTTATTTCAGGGTGTATCAACCTTTGTTTCCTCATGTGCCTTCTAATACACTAATTATGCAGATCGCTTTCCTATCATTCAAAAATTACAAACCAAAATAACCGAACAGGTTAAAAAATGATTTATAAACATCTTTTGTTTTATCAAAAGTTTTGGGAGAAAGTAATAGATGTGTACGAGAAACCACTTTTAACAGGAATTGTTCTGATAGTAGCAATTAATGTACTGTCAAAACATAATAAATCAAAAAGCTGCTATAATTGTTTCAGAAAAAGAGATCTGTAGGAAATAGATATTGAATTAGTGTGTACATGAAAAATCATAATTCGGCTATTTTTTACTATCAGACAAAAAGAGATATAAGAATGTCTTTTCTTTCACGTTTAGTTAGTAAAATGCAGACTGTGCTGTGTGTGCTCATAGCCTCAGTTGTGCTCTATCTTGAGGTAGGTAACTTGAATTTTAACTATCCAATAAAAATCTATTGAGAAATTCGAGATAGATGTTAATTTTAAATTCTTTTTCCTTTTTCACTGTTGCTTAATTTTATGATTCAAATTTGAAATTGTTTGGACTACTTAGAAAAACATTGACTGCTGAACCGATTATTCTTTTTTCTTGAAAAGCAAAGTTAGATTTTCTTTGGATTTTTAAACAATTGTAGAAAACCGAGGGACTTTGAAAAATTTATTTCTATATCTCATGACAGATTGAGACATGAAAGATCCATTTAGATCACTTCAGATAATTGAATCTTCTACAGATTTTTCAAACATAATGAGATGGAATCACAGTAATTCAAGAGCAAGACTTGTATTTAACGTTTAGCAGTTGTTTCCAAGTTTCAACAATGGAACGCTAGAAAAGTCATAAACAGAGTATTCAAAGATGATTCAAAAGGTGTGGACATAACTCTAGGGTCTCATTAGACAGGTGATTTGGAGTAAACAATTATAGTGTACTCATATCCAAGTTTCAAAGAGTGTTGAGATAATGAGAAAGAATAGAAAGCTTCACATTGACGAACGAATGAATTCTGTGCATTGCGCAATTGCTTGGGCAATGTTTTTGACTTTCGATTTGAATAATGTAGACTATTTCTTTCAAACAACCCCATAGATAAAAGTCTAGCGGAGAAACTCTAGGTAGGTTTGAGCATTAAAACGATGTTGCACAACACAGGGTCCAATTAAATGACAGACAATGATGCCCGCCCATATATATATATATATATATATATATATATATATATATATGCTAAATCGCCGTTGAAATCTGGTTTTCCAAATTTCTAATGCCCATGTAGGCAAATTATGGTACTTGTTTCTGGCAAACTGGGCTTCGTCGGTCCACAGAATGTGCTGTAAGAGATTTAAGGTGTCGCCAATGGTATTTAACAACCAACGGCAAAATTTTTGTCGAACAATCCTTCAAGTAGATTTTGCACGCTTTATAATAAGGATAATACCCTTAGTCATGAATTTTACACCGCACTGAACTTTGAGACAAACCTACTAGTAACAGGGTTAGCAGTTATTGCATTTATGGTATCATCTTCAAGATCAACATTTCTGTTGCAACCAACATGATGACATAGGTTATTGCAAATTCTTATAAACGATTTGGATATTACTGATGGTATTCTTCCATGATAAATTCCATAAATAAAATGCGTGTCCGCATATCGGCGATTAGTATGCTCCATTAATAATATCAACAACACTATCTCACACAAATCGTGAAGATAACTAAAGCAACTTACTACTCACGAATTGTTTGACAGAATCTATCCGTTGTTATTCTGCATAGCAACTAGATGTAATCTGCAGTCAGTTTTTCTTCATTATCTCAGTAACCCTTGAGAATCGGATATAGATGCGTTATGCTCTTTTACTCCTAATCACCTGTCTAATATGAACTCCTAGAGTTGTGTCTACGCCTTTTAAATCACCCTGTATAAATATGTAGATTTATTACTTTAAATCCAATTACAGTTATTTATATATTTATTAAAGAAAATTAAGTTAACTGAGTAGGAGGTTTTGCCAATTACACAGTAAACACAAGAATTGCAGACAAAGGTTGGTCGGTGGCAACCAATTGTTGGGGTCAAAAGATGACGAACTGCCAAGGAATTGTTTATTGTTAAAGGAAAACTTTGTTTTATATCGATTTAAAGTGAATTGAAATATTTGCGATTTTTCATACGTTTAGGTCAGCTTTTTGATTACTGATTGCAAACTATCAAATCAATTTCTGTAGCTCACATTGGCTTTAAAAAAACATTTTAGAATAATTATTTACAAATAATACAAAAAGTCTTAATTCATGTTTTTTTGAAAAACTCAATACGATGATAAGTGGCGTATCATAATCAACGACTTTAAAAGGTTTGGATTACAAAGCTTGAGAATAAGTTGCACATTTCATAACGTAATATACAGCAATATGCACAAGTGATGACATCCTTTAATGCAAGTGATAGGCAATCCCACCTGAATATTTACAAAGCACGTTTATGTTTTTATTTTAAATAAATACAATTAATTATGCCGACGTCTAACCTTAAAAACAGCTTTAGATATTTGCGTGTCAAACTGTCATAATGCAGACTTTCTGTGATATTTCATTCTTTTAAATTACAAATAAAAGTTGAAGTGGTCTGTAGAAATGTAAGGTGTACTAAATATTCAGACTTCGCTAGGACCGTCAACACTCGTGAGTGATCCTGTATTAGCTTGGAGATCGTAAGGGAACAGTTTTGGCGCAATAATAACTAGAGTCTAGTAATATTTTGAACGGATACGATCCAATATTTATTGAAAATCAATACTATCTCTAAAGATATTTTTACTAATGCAGACTCTCTTATTTGGAAGGCACTTATTAGTTTTTCAAATCACCGCATACACAAGTACTATCACGGCAAAAATA
>VTPC01008616.1:0-92996 GCA_011009095.1 Ignelater luminosus
TTACCCGACTGAAGCCAGCTGACTGTAGTTGGTTACGGCTGAAATCGTGTCCGTGGACACGTACACTTTCAAATAATCTTCCTGGCGCAATTGAATCTTGGCGACCTGGCAACCCTTGTTTAGGGGGGTTGAGGTCAGGACTAGAAGCAGGCCATTCTTCGTATATGATAAAGCTTGGGATATTTGTAGAGTCATTCTTAACTTTTTTTGGTCTTGTCGGAAGGAGCTGAGTCCTGTTGAACAACCCAATTTGGCGTTAATTTTCGTCGTCATGTTGCAAAAGTTTCTGTCAGATCTCCGTAAGAAATGCCTTACCAGACCATGGTCTTTGATGGGCTTTGGGTTCTGCTGACGTTTCTTGCATTTTCCGGGAGTCTTGTACGATTTAGCGTAAACTTTATCGTTTTGGAGGTTAAATGCCTTTTCTACAGTGAACACTTTTTCATCAGTTAAGAGAATTTTTTAGAATTTGTGAATTTTATACTTTTTAAATCTAGCTTCTCGTAACCATTCGTTCAGGAAATGGACACACCTGCGGCTGTAAGCATTGAGTTTAAGGTCTTCGTTAAGTATACTGGAAATTGATCTGGAGAATATGTACATTTGTCTAATGCGTTCATGTACTCGCTTAATGTGCTATTCTTCTTTCGGTCATCAATGGAGGAAGTCACCCGAGTTTCTTCAAGTTATAAAAAATAAAGTTTCTACTTACACAAACTAAATATTTCGGTTTTACTCAGCCCAGACTCCCATAAAGCTTTCGCTGCACTCTCTTTCTGAACTGGAGATTTGTTTACAAACTGCCGATTGTTTTTCCCATTACAAACTGTCACCAAATCAGTAACAAATAAACTTGTTCGAGAAACTCCCCAAAATTTATATTTCTTGCCGTTTACAAACGGGTTCAAAATATATGGCGAGACTAGGTAGAAAGTGGACAAACTATGAAAGTGAAAACAGTGTTCAATTGCGTGTGCCCCAAGAATAAACTAGAATGGTGAATTTATTAAAAAAACACTGTATATACTCTTCCTTGATAGAAACACAAACATTTTATTTACATTATAAACAAGCAAAGAAAGATAAACAAATCTTATATTGCACAATGGCTATAAAACAATGATCTGCAAAAGGAAAAAGACAGTACTAGGATTACGTACTAATCTTCCCGTTAACTCGATCGGTCGGTCTGAGAATGGGAAGGTTTCTGATGAATAACAGGATATTAATCTTGAAATGTTACTGAATGGATCCAGCTATTAGGAGTTGCATTTGTAACAGGCAAAACCAGAAAAAGTGGCCTTAATGATCGTTCAAACTAAGACCGTGCGCACAACAGCTCAAAACGTCGAGAAAGAGGACTTTCCAAAGTAACCAAACACAAATTAAATTAAGATTCGATAAAAGAAACTCATTTATAATTTAGAGTGAAAGAATAGATATGAGCGCCAGGAACCATATTAAAATCTTCGCATTTTCTGGTGTGGTACCTCACCAGAAGACACTCCTTACATATGTATAGCAATAGCAATTTACGATATTTTGAGTCTTAATTATTACATTTCTCACCGGTTTGCCTAACAGCTTATACTGTAAACCGATAGTTATCAATCACTCCAATTTGTAATGATGAATCTAAGATTTTGTTCATAAAAACAAAAAGAAAGTTACTTATTCAGCTCGGCTTTCACTGGTCTAAATATCTGGTTCACAATACCTGTACAATCAAGTCAAGGCACACAAATATATTTACAGTACCTGAAAGGAAAAAAAACAGTAAATAATAAAAAAATGCACTAAGATATATCCCCACTTGACTGTTTTTTGATCAACAATAATTTCATATAAGAACGGCAAGCTCTGACAAAATTCAAATCAGTATATGCCAAAAACCATAAATATAAATATAAAAATATTAATTTTGTAACGTTGTCAACTATACATTTAGACCACTTAAGTTATGGCAACAAAAAAACAATAACAGAAAAAAATAAAAGAAGCAAAAGGCTTTCATTCAACTCAGAAGAACAACGTTTAGATCACTAAAATTGTTGACCCTAATCTCAGCTTTATCTTCGGCTACCCGTCGTTGTAAAATTTACATTCAAAAATTATCTATGCAGCCTTGAAGGGTGCCTCCACCAGATTCGGGCCCAAGACAGTGAATTTTCTCTCAAGTTTACATGATGTATTCGAATGACGGGGTGGTCGATGACCCTCTCGTGTTTCAATACACGATAACACCTGCAGAGATATTTTACTTATTCATGAAGAACTGTTTAAGCACGATTGTCATCAGTCAAAATTAAGACGGAATAATCATCAGGCAACAGCCCTCCACCAACGAGAGTTCCACACACTCAAATATTATCGATATTTACTTGGTCTTTAGAACCAAAACAAAGATAACGTCGCATTCACAATCCCAAATTTAATTGGACGCACTACTTCATGAAATGAAGACTCAGAATGTTACTTACATCCACTCGCAAAATTCCCAAAAATCTTCGATTAGACAATCGCAAGTAGCCCAAGAAACCACTTTCAAGGAGCTTCAATAATATTTCAACACAACGATATGGTTTTACGGCGGATTCTTTTAGCGATTCTTGTGGGTGAACGTGGAAACCCTTATCTGTAACATATATTGGAATGATCCTTGTCCGTTGACACCTGTAACATGTGAGGGCGGCACTTTTCGAGTTCGCAGATATCCTTTAAAATACGGAATCACACAGGGACCATATATAAACACTACACGCACCAATATACTGTGGAGATTCTTAGGTGTAGATTTGCCTACGTTAAAACAAGCTCTATCTCAACAGTATCTAGTCGACACAATTCCACGAAATTTAAACAACTGAAGTACAATAATTTTTAAAAGAAACCACACGTGTATTTAAGTAAACATCGCGTAAAATAAATAGAAAATACTTTCAACTAAAGATTTAATAAACGAAAATGACTAATTATATTTGCAAAATATTAAGATGGCGTAAAATTATAAAATGACATTACACAGTGTTAGCAATGTTAGTTGAAAAGGGTAGATACAAATAGAAAGACTTTAGTTTTTCCTTTTTTATATCACACCTATAATTGAAATACGTTTTGTCGTCCTTTGAACAGCGCTCCTCGACAATTTATTACAGACTAAAGACGGGCGACCTCAAGCTTGAGGAGATGTCAAGGCAAAAATGGCTTTTCGGGCTCAAAGTTCGATCAACCTGTTTTGGTTGGTTTCTTGAACTTGAACTTGAACTATGGATTTCTTCATTGCACGGTACAGACAAAATTGAACATATCGTGAGTAGGCATAATTGAAGTCCTGAGATAGCACACCAAACTTCTAAAGTCAATTTGGTCTAGAAATGCGTATTGAGCAATACGAGGGTGGTCTGAAAAGTTTCCGACCTAACAAAGATACAAGATATTTTTTCTGAAAATTTTTTTTTATTTTTCAACATAGTCTCCTTGTAACTCTACACACTTCTCCCAGCGATGCTCCCATTTCTGTAACCCGTCCAAATAGTACTCGGCATTTTTCTCTGCAAAATAATTGTTCACGAAGGTGATTGCCTCTTCATTTGACGAAAATCTTTGTCCTCCGAGCGCAATTTTTAGATGAGGGAACAAAAAGAAGTCGCTTGGGGCTAGATCTGGTGAGTAAGGCGGATGGTCAAGCAGTTCAAACCGTAATTCGTGGATTTTCGCCATGGCAACCGCTGAGGTGCGTTGTCTTGGTGAAACAGGATTTCCTTTTTCTGCAAATGCGGCCGTTTTTTCGCAAGTTCTGCCTTAAGCTTGTCAAGTAATGATGCATAGTATGCTCCTGTAATGGTTTTTCCTTTCTGAAGATAATCGACTAAAATAACTCCATGACTATCCCAAAAAACAGTCGCCATCATTTTCCCAGCCGAAAAAACAGTTTTTGCTTTTTTTTGAGCCGGTTCCCCCTTTGCAGTCCACTGTTTGGACTGTATTTTTCTTTCGGGCGTATAATGGTGTATCAAAGTTTCATCTACAGTAATTAATCGGCGCCAAAACTCGGATTTATTTCGCCTAAACTGCACCAAAAGAGCGTTTGGAAAAATTCATTCGAACACGTTTTTGGTCTAACGTGAGCAAACGCGGCACCCAACGCGCGGACAGCTTTCTCATGCCTAAATGTTGATTTAATATGTGACAAACACGTTCTTTTGACATGTTCATAACCTCTGCTATCTCTCCCACTTTAATTCGGCGGTCGTCTAGCACCATTTGGTGAACTTTGGCGATGTTTTCGTCGGTAGTTGCAGTTTTTGGACGTCCCGAACGTTTATCGTCTCCCAAGCTCTTACGGCCACGTTTAAATTCAGCAGCCCAAAATTTCACTGTGGTAAATGATGGTGTAGAGTCCCCATATACAGAATCCAACTCATCTTTTATTAGCGAAGGCGTATTGTCTTTAAAAAACAAATATTTAATGACAGCTCGATACTCGATTTTGTCCATTTTCACAAAAAAACTCACATAAACTCACTCAAACGACTGTTACATAAAAACTGCGGGTCCAAAATGGCTGAAACTTTGGTGAGTAACTGTCAACAGATGAACAACGAAATTCAGTAGCTTTTATTTACGAGTGCTGCCATCTTCACGTTGAGGTCGGAAACTTTTCAGACCACCCTCGTAAGAGTAGAATACGTGGGATTTTGCAGAATCAACAATCGTGACACAACATGTTACGTTTTTGTCATTGTGTGCACAGAATTAACTCTGTATTAGTGCATTACTTGAGGTTATTTAAAAGAAAAAGAGGTTTAGTTCTCGGTCAACTCGTAACTAATTTGTTTTATAATCTCTCACCTATCATTTCGTCTAATTGTAGTTCAAAAGATAAAAAAAATTAGATGTTCTGCATCCTCAATTGCGGTTTTGCAGAACATTTCTGTTGGTGATGTTACTATTACAGATATTGACTTTAAATTCAGAGAGTTTTGATTTCAGATTTTGTTTAAGATTTGATCTCATCAGAAATGGTTTAATGTAATTTTGTTTTCCAGCGAAACTTATTCGCAGAATAACGTTTCAAATTATCAAATTACCAGAACTGCCGTACTTCTTCATCATTAAAACTTAACAGATTATCGTAGATCATCTTTCCAAAGCATATTTGTCCGTTGGAAGAATTCCTCTTTCTTTCTCTTAATTCTTTTTGCTTGGTATTCATTTACCGTACACAGTACTGTAAATTTCTAACATTGGTGGACTATTTCAGTGGATATTGTTGCAACAATATTGTTTTTAGATTGTATTTATTAATTTGCTTGGTTTTTATTGTATTTTCATTAAATTGTTAAAGGATGTTTAAAATAATTACTAGTTTTATTTAGTTAAACCAGTAAAAATAAATAAGTAATTTGCAATTTAATAAATAAACCTAATTAGTATTATTGTTACAGAATTTTAAGAAATTTCATTAAGAAATGGAAGGTTAAGGGAAGCATAAAACATTCAGAAGGTTGTTTATTTGCGCATAATTCTCCGCAACCCTAAATAAACAATGTTAAAATCAATCCGATTTAAACTTAATCGAGATATTATCCCAAGTTTATCAAGTGTTCGTGTAATTGAAGCGTGCAAAAAGATTTAATTTGCAATTGTAATATTGCAAATCAGATTTCTCCAGGGACCACTATATACTGAATATCTCGTTAGCTTAGATGCTTATTAATTAGAATACTCTGTTCAATAAACAACAATAACTCCGTACATAGATTGTAAGGAATCACCGAAAACAGAGGTGGTAATCGCATTAATTATAGTCCCTCTATAAATTACAAACAATTTCGTTTAGTAAAATGTAATAAACCTTACAGCACATTATTGGAATTAAATCGAATGAAAAATTTCTGTTTGTAAACAATCTAATGCAGACGTTTTTATAGAAACCCATTAAGACATCGTAAACACGTAGTATACGTATATTTTACATACGATAAATACAGCTGACAACATTTGAATTGCTGAGAATTTCATTGGAACTTTACTACTTATCAGGTTGGCCATCCATCAAAATCACTCCTTAAAAGTTGTTTCTAAAAACTGCAAAAGATTTTCCATGTTTAGTAATTCCTGGAGAAATTTCAAATTTATGTAACCTCTTTGAAGCCAAGTTGAATGCAAATAGTTTCACAGCTAAAGTAGAAGATAATTATATAAACAAAACAAAAAACTGGCAAAATTTTGAAATTTTACTTAAAGTGAAATATGTATCACCAAACTGAATAAGTTTACATAACTATAAGAAAGTAGAGAAGACTAAAAGGTCAAGTGGAGAGACGAATGAGAACGATGAAACTATCTAGTGGTTTTATAGCTGTAAGAGACTAGAGGAGCCCTACTAGACATGTAGGAATTTCTTTAGTAAATTTCAGATTAAACATATTGAATTACTATAAGGTTCGATACTTGATGCGACTTCATAATCTATTGTATACATGTACATAAACGTTTTCAGTGCCCCAGGTGTTTAACACAGAAAAGACGGTGCATTTTGAATGTTACTCATTTGCTCAATTACTATTTGATTTGATTAATTGAGATTTTAATAGAACAAAACTGTGAATACCAATCATCTTTTCACGTTATATTTATAATTTTCTTACTAATTCTAGACAGATCAGTTGTTCGCATGTTTCCGATAGAATAACACATTAAATTAAATTAAATTACTCATTCCAACTTCTTACCCAACCCAAGTCTGCCTACTGAGATCAGAAAAACTCTTGATTATAATCAATTTTACATGATACAAGTCAAAGGTGTTTAGTAAAATAATTTATTTTTATCTTTTACATGAGTTATAAGAGGAGCACAAAGTGGAATTCTTACCTACAACTCTGCTAACTGAGCTAGCTGAGAGTTTCAACGAGTAATCTTTCTTATCTAAATTCCCGATTTCACACAAAGTTAAAATGTGACCAGACCTGATTCAAGCCAAGTGAATGTTGGATCCAGTTGTGAAGTAACATTAGGCAATAGTTTGAAATTAAGAAATCTAAATCGGCAAGAAGAGATTTTTGATTGGCAGACTAGGGTAAGTCTTGGTGGAAAAATATATAAGAGTGGCTGGTTCATATAAAAGTGACAGACCTATTTTTATCGATTTATGCAGATCTGCATTGTTGTTGGTTAATTTCCTTTCTTTTTATATTTTTATTTAATTGTTTGTCCATCTACCGTTAGGTGGTGGTCTATCAATTTTATTTTTTCCATGTATTTAAGTTTCATTTCATTTCTTCTATACATTGTTCAACTGGTTTTATCTTGTCCATGATTCAATACCATAGATTAAAGAGGGCCTTACAACCTTTTTGTATATTTCAGTTTTTATTTCTTTAGGTACTCCTTTCTTTTCTAGGAAGGTAGTTCTTAACGCACTGTACACTTTTTCAACTTCTCCTATTCTTTCTTTGATTTCTTCATCTATGGTTCCTCTTTCTTCTATAATAGTTCCCAGGTAGTTGTATCTTTTTAGTCGTTCTAATACTTTTCCCTCAATTTTAATACTGTGCTTATTACTTGTTGCCGATATCATCATTGTCTTTGTCTTGTCTTATTTCCATATTTACTTCTATTAATTCTAAATGATATATTTTTAAATTCTCTTGTAGTTCTTTCTCTGAGTGTGCTACCAATATCATGTCGTCTGCAAACAGTAATTCTTGTAATTTTGCTAATTGCAGTTTCCATCTTCCTATATTCAGGTCTTAACATTTTTTTTTACTCTTTTTGATAGCATCGTCCAGTACTATAGAAAATGGTAGGAGGTTCAGCACATGTCCTTATTTTAGTCCGATCTTTGTTCCACATTCTGTCGACTCTTCATTATATGTTCTTACTTATTTTTGTTATTTCTATAGAGTGCTTTGATTACATCAATCATACCATTTTCTGTTTCTCTTCTTTTTAGATTATTCCATACATCTTCTCTTTGTATTCTATCGAAGGCTTTTCTTAGATCGATGAAATATTTGTATATGTATTTCCTTCTCTTTTTTAATTAATTGCTCCCCTAGTTACTTCATTATTTTTATTAGATCTAGGTACTCCTACCTTTTTAAATCCATGTTGTGGTTCTTCTAATGCGATTTCTAATTTTTCTCGGAATCTTTTCTCTAAGATTCTTGTTAGCACCTAACTCGCTATACTTGTTGGAGTTATGCTTCTACAGTTTGTGAACTTCTTTTTTGTACATTGGGATTATTATCCCTGTATTCCAGTCGTTTGGTATGTTCTTCATCTTCACAATATCATTTAGTAATGTTAAGAACTGCTTCCTTCCTTTTTCCCTTTTTTTTAGTTTGCTAATGGCTTCCAGCAGTTCTTCTATTTCTGCCTCGTTTCCTTCTTTTTGTTGTTCTTCTAGGGCTTGTACCTGGAGGGTATATCTTCTTTAAAAATATTCTACTTTTATTCTACTCCTGCATTCGAGTTATTATTCGTTTTGTACAGTTCTCTTATTCTCTGTTGGTATTCTGTTTTAAATGCGTCTTATTTTAGTTTTATAACTTCTTATTTTTTCTTTTGTTACTCTTCTTTTTTTTCACTGCCTTCTGTCTCTGTGTGTGTCATGATTTCCAGGATTACTAGATAATGGTTACTTCCTATTTCTACGTGTCTCTTGGTTTTTACATCTTTCATTTTATTCCAATTTTCTTTGTTTATTATGAAATAATCTGTAATCGATTTTTCCTTTTTGCCGTAAACTTCTCGTGTATATTTATGTTTGGCTTTATGATTAAACTTTGTGTTTGTTATAATAAAGTCTTGTTTCTTCTCCGTTTTTCCCCAAAGATATATCTTTCTATTCCTTGATTATCATTTCCTACTCGTCCATTCATATTTTCCATTATAATAATATTTTGTTTTCCATTATCTATTTCATTTTGTAATATATTGGAGAATTCACTCTTTTCTTCTTACTTTGCATTATTGTTGGATGCATAAGCTACTATTATACTTCATATTTTATTACCTTCAATTTTTACTTCGGCTACCAGTAATCTTTTGTTTAGATATTTTTCTTTCTGTATGTTCTACATTTTCTCTGGTTTTTCTCCTCTTTGTCTCATATCTACGCCGGACCAATACATCTAGTAGCCACCCTTTAATTCTTCTAGTCTTTGTGATTTTCTTTTTGTTTCAGTTATTCCTAAATAGTCTATGTTTCACATCTTCATTTCTTCTATTATTTCATCTTCTTTTCCATTTATGTTTCTCAAATTCCATGTACCCATTTTTATAATACTTCTTTGTGTATTTATTTTTATACTTTTACTGTTTATACTGCTTGTAGTTGGTTCTGGATTTATCTTTAATATATCTATCGTTAGTCTTTCTGTATGTTTCCTTGTTCTTTTCCTTTTAGTCATTGCCTTTGTCAGTGCCATGTTTGTCTTCTGATTTCCTGTCCTCTCATTAATCAGTTTTTTGTAATACGCTCGGCCCTTAATAGTGAACATAAACGACCAAAACTAGTTTAGCTCATCGATAGGCTTGTTCTTTATCACTCATCCAAATCAATCTAACTGTATTAAGGTATTTTAAGGTATTTCAATGTCTAAAGACATTTCTTGGCGTCATCTTGGTTTCTATACTTTCTATAATTTCTATACAAGTGTGTGCTGTGGTAGAACAGACTGAACTCATGTTAAAGACTGAGTTGTCTATTCTTTTCCAGATTGAACAGTGACCTGAGTCTGAGATTGTAATTTAGACAGGGCTCTTTCGTTTCCCATTCAATCAGAAAGATCAACGTTTTTGTTTGCTAACGAATTCTCCGTTTTGCTTCTTCTTGGTTTTTAAACTGTCGAAATATTTCGTTCAGGTTAGATTTAGTATTACGGAGATTGAGATTTTTGCAAAAGTTAAAGTGTTTAACGATATTTTGGAAAATTACGGTTTTTCGCATTTGTATTGGGTTGTGATTTTGATTTTATTTCTTATTTTTGCTCCTCATATTGTGTTGGTGTGGCGTATACCCTATTTTATATTTCATTTCGTTCAGTTCCATTTGACTTAAGTATGACTAATATTTTTTTTATTGCCGGCTATGTTTTGCTCTGTTGCCTTCAACTTTGGGCTTTTTCTAATACCTTCTAGCTTGAATCAGCACCAACGCCTAGGTTCTCCACGGACAATTACATTTCGTCTTTGACATTAAGTATTAATCAAAATTTAAATTAATTGAGCACTTCGTGAGGGAAAATGACATTTTATATGTACTGGGAAGTTTATTATTGTGCCTTTTCCTTCCTGCTTAGATGGTAAGTGGAAATATCTTACTTAATGGTAGCAACTCAGAAAGAAGTCTGCTCAAACATTATTATTAATATTACAATCACCTGTTACAAAAATTTTTGTATTTGCTCAAACATTTTATATTTATTAACGCCAGGTGTTTCAAGCTTGTATTACGTGCTACTTATACAGTGTGTTTATTTTAAAACGATCCACCCTCAGTATCTCCTAAACAAATAAAGTTATTGAAATAAAAAAGAAGATGTCAATCTATTTATGGAGGAGGACATTAGAATACAGAATTAACTGATTCATAGAGGTCGTTGTGTTCGTTCTCGCACACAAACCTCAAAATCTTAAATGGCACTCTAACACTTGCAATACATCGTTGGAAAGGGAATAACAACAGCAATCTCTTATTGGAAACAAAATTCAAATCGGTCTACTTAATGGAAAGTTATAGCACAAAATGTTTCATTTTAGTTAAGAATCTAAATTGCGTTAACTAAGTAAAGAAACCTATTTCAATTGTTTTGGTGCTTATTTCTGAGGAAAAACACATTTCTAATTGATTATTGTAAATTGAACTGTCAATAGAAGGTAAAAACAGAGGTTAAGAAACAACACGAAGTAAGTAATTTCTGAAAACAATACCTAAACGTAGCAACTCACCATAGTTCAATTCATCTTATGCAGTGTCAGAACATGTAAAGTTGCACTTGTTTTTCATCTAATGTACATATTAAAACAATCGAGATGCAATAATTTACGTAAAAAATACGACTTACGTTTGTTATTATCGTGAGACATTTTGTATACTAACTTTGAATCGAGGTGACCAATGCATTGTCTTAGTGATAGTCCTGAGTTAAGAATAACTGTCACTACACCTATTTGGAGTCGAATAGTGTGAATTGATCTGCTAATGTGAGTCGCTAGGTTAGGTACTTCCTTTAAAAGATTGCCCATCTTGTGTTGTTTATTTTCTATTATTTTGAATTTCTGTTGATAGTTCAATTTAAATTATTCAATTAAAGATGTTTGTTTCATATCCGAAATAAGTACCAAAACAATTAAAATGCACCTATTTACTTAACTAACACGATTTAAACTCATTACTAAAACGAGACATTTTGTGCTGTAATCTTTGATCTAGTAGGCCGATTTCAATTTTGTTTTCACCGAAAGATTGCTATTGTTATTCCCTTTCCAACGACGTATCATAAGTGGTAGAGCTCCATTTAAGATTTTGAGGTTATGTGTGTAAGAACGAGCACAGCGCCCTCTATTATTGAATTAATTATTTATTTTAATGCCCCCCTCCGTAAATAAATTAGCATGGTTTTCTTATTTTGATATCTCCATTTGTTTACCAGATATTAAGGCTGAATCGTTTTAAAACGAACACACTGTATAATTACATTGAACTTATTTATAAAGCAATTCAAGCTTTAGAAATTTAAAGAATCTATAAAAACACGTCTGGATGAGAAATAATCTTTTCTTTTTTATAAATGCTCAACCTCCAAATCCAATGATTTGGAAAGGTTCTATGTTCTCTGAGACCGCACAGAGTTGCCTTGGTTACAACTAGTGAACGTTATCAATTCATACTATAGGTAGAGAAATTTACTACAAGTCATTTTTTTCTATCCTTAATACTGCTTACGACGACGCGAAGCGACGTTTGCTGGTTTATAGTTTTCGTGTGTAGGTTTCATCACTGAAAGCCTTGTACCTACGACTTGATTACAAAATCATGTTGGAAGAAAGACAATAGTCAGTTTTGTTCTTGAGAAACCGTTCTACATTTTATTTTAGGCACGGGATATTTTTCACAAAATTGCTGTTTGAGCATTTTTTCAGTTTGCTTAATAATAATATTCGAATGTTCATTCTGAATAAATACAGTTTCAGACGAGAAATAAATATTAATTATCAAATACAATAGTATTAGCTAAATCGATCATCATTTCATGACAGCTTGAACAATATGTTTTATATGACACCGCACAATAACTAAAATATATATACATAATAGCCAGCACATTTCCGACATTGTGAAAAAACGGAACTAAAATTTATTGTGGTCGAAACATAAAAATTAAAATCGGCGCTCTAATTGAGTCCTATTCAGAGGCTGACAATGCGTAAATCGATTAGAAAAGCTCTGAATAGACTTTTGGACTAGTCCTGCTATTTCTTATCTGATCTTTACAGTTTCTGCCCACGATAAAACCTACGCTTTCAGCAATTTCTAACTTCTTCACATTTCTATATTATAAGAGACTCAGCCCTTTTTCCATTCACAATAAAATTGTTGTTAAGAGGCAAAGTTTACTACTAAATGCTAAAATTCTTCAAACTTCTTATAAAGTTGTTTGCTATTTTTATTATTGCGAGTTTCTGTTTCATATTATTTATTTAAATAAACTTGTATAAGCTAAAATATGATTTTATTTGAAAATGCTTGAGCTATTAAAAGAAAAAAAGAAAGTTATTAGTTTAAAATACCCTTTTTAGACAAGAATGACGTTTCATAAAAAAGGAAAGATGCGTTTCTTTAAATCACGTACGGCATATGTTCCTTTGGGATTGTTTCCTTGGCAGACTGTAATAGAAACGGTTTCTGACTTTAAAAAATAAAATTAATAAAAGAAATCACTTTTGTTTACCGCATTGTATTCATTTTTATTCTTTCATATTTGGTATTTCTCTATAGTTTTATTGCTGTTTGATATTGCTCTACATTTATATTGACTGTTCCCCTAATATCAAGTCTGTATCTCTAACATACTTTAACTAATATTCTTTCAAACCTTGTCTTCATTACGAGGAAATAACTTTTGACATTTGTTCAGGTATTTTCTGAACTCATCTTATTGCCATGGCTCATCTCGAAGTCAAGGATGAGCTAAATCGTTCGAAAACTTCGACCAAAATGAAATGAAATAAAATAAATTTAGTCGAATTTGAATAAATAATTAATCAAGTCAATAGGCACTACCGTTGATAAGTTGCTTCTCTTTAATGTCCTAGATCTCACAAGCAACCTGAACTAAATAATTTATCAATTTCACTTGTAAATTTTGTCTTTATATGAATCTATGCGACGTGAAGCTGATAATGATGATGTCAAATGTTTGATTCGAAAATTCAGATCAACTTTATAAAGTCAACTTCAAATTTCTGATTTTTCCTGTCTCGATGCCTTATTATCTTATCATAAGTTATGTTTGTAACATATTAGCTTATTTATATCTCTTGTATTTATTTAAACAAACAAAGAAAAGGGAAAGTTAATCAAGAAAAATCTTAGTAATCAAGCATGCGAAGACGAGTGCAAGCAAAAGATAAACCAACGATAATATTCATAATATAACAAAAGTAAACCTATAATTCTAATAAATAATGTAAGTTAGCACTTTATGGCTAACCAGCGATTTCATCTTAAAATAGTTCAACAGAAGAATTTAAAACAATTTAAAGACAGATAAAGAAAGATAGTTCCAACAAAAATCCAGTTCAACTTATCGACGAAGTAAATAAAACTGTCTCAATTTTACTCTCTTTTGTTCTCAGAATAAGTTTGCTGAATATTCCAAACAAAGACAGAGGCTTTACTTTGATTGCAAATAACCAAGTCTTTAGTTCGAAAGTTAGTTTAACAACAGAATGAATAATCTTGATCTTATGGCCTCCGTTTGCAAAAGAGTAATCGTAGGGTTGTCAGATTTCTTATAAACAAATATGAGACAGTAAGAGAAGCAAAGAGAGATTTGTGTATACCTCCTTTCACGGATGTGGCCGATCCCTCTCGGATTCCAAAGCCGACACAAAGGGGTTCTCCTCGGGCTTCGAAACGAACACAGCGGGAAAAAAATCAAATCACAGATTTTATTTCTCACATCACAGAAAAATTCTGAAAACTGCATTTTGTGTTGCAGATACAGAACAAAGAACACCACTAGTAGATCAGTGTTGCCAGGTGGAGAGATTTTTCCTCAAATTGGGAATTTTTAAAGTTAGTGAGAAAATTATTAGCAAAAAAATAAAAAATCGTAGCTAAGTATTTTTAAATAAATTGGCATCTTAGTCATTTTTAAATAGAAAAATAATGTTTCTTCGAGTTTTCTTTACTATTGTTGATAATAATCACGATTTTAGTTGTTACTGAAAGTTTTGGAGCAAGTACAAAATTCTACAAATAAAGTTTGTTTCATACTTTCCTGGACACGTATTGGAAAAACCATCATCATCGCGACCTTTATTGAAAATTTAAAGAACTTGTTTGAGAGTGGTCATCGGGTTTTGGCAACAGTAAAACATCGTCAGAAACAATCATAAACAATACAAATCTTCATATTTCGAAATTTATAATCAGTTTTGGTCGTTTATTTTATAGGGAAAATAATAAAGATAAAAGATTGCTTGTGTCTACGAGCAAGCAACAAGTTGTTGCATTGATGAAAAAAATGCTGGACGGCTAGCAGCACTCTTTTGCAAGATTTATTGACGCAATGGTAAGAAAAGTGTATCCGACTGAAGTGTCGATGCGACGCCTATGCTTGTATCGTTAGCTGTAGTCAATATGCACTTGCATCTGGCGTCACAACTCTTTTGCAATTCTAAAACTTCTTGTTGAATTAATTTTTTTAGGTCTTTGAAATTTACCTGGCGTCGCAATTGCGGTGTGTGGGATAGAATTGCTTAAGAAGAGCTAGAAAAGTGAAATTACCAACCACTGAAATTGTGTAACGTATCCCTAGACAGATCTGTCTCGACCTTTTTGGTCTCATTAGTAGGGATAACGTCTTACAATTCTCATATAAGGTCAAACCATAATTGTTTAAGCAGCAGAGGCTACTGTAAGCATGTGCCTTTTCGGCTAAAATAAAATTTGGAAGGCGAAGGCTGCACGCCGTCAGGGATAGGATGAAGTGGGTTTGATAGCAAACTTTCGACTAAATTCACCGCGAAACGTCTGGCCTGGTCGGTTCCGTCGTTGGTCCAGTCGCCAGTTCTCCGTCGGCTTCACCGTCGCTCCAATGTACTCGACCGCTAGTATATCGTTAGTCTCTGGAGTCTTGATGAAACCTAAAACAGAAAACAGAATTGTGGCAAGGAAGAGAAAGTGTGAAGGGTTAGAAATTTATGGAGGTTTTGTGAATGGGTGTCCCGAGCATGGGGTGTGTGTTGGGTTATCTGGTGGTGTGATTTCTAGGATGTCTTGGAGGTCGTCGGGGAGCTCCAGGGCTTGGGCGAGGAGAATAGCTGGAGGGTGTTTAAGCTTCTTCTTGGGTTTCCTGGGAATGAAACCGGGGAAAGTTCTCAGGGTGTTGAAAGCGCGGTTCGGTTCTGCGCGATTACCTTCTTAACGAAGCCGCCACGCAGAGTTAAGCCTGATGTTTATTGCAGTTATTCCAGCTAGCTCGCAAACGTCTACCCTCCGGGGAGGAAACAATGCAGTCAAAGTAACCTTCGACACGCGACCCTCTCCTTCCTGTGTAGCGATTCCAGGAGTCTGGGCGCGGCAGCTCCGAAGCAGATAAAGCAATAATCAAAGACGAATGTTTTGAAGATGTGGATGCCGCGGCAGCATCGCTTGGCTTCTTGGTTCCAAGAAAGGATTTTTGAAAACGCGATGCTCAAGTACACTTGTCCAAAGTGCGGTGTCGTGAGCGTGACGGATCTGTTCTGAGATTATGTGATATCGTGGCAGTAGAAGATAAACAGAAGCGGATCCTTGCGGAACTCCAGCTCTTAAAGTGTAGACGCGGGAGAGTTGTCGATCAACTCGTACCCGATGTGGGTAGTGGATCAGGAAACTTTGAACGCTGCACACAAACTGGGAAGGAATTTTGGCGGCGAGGAACTTTTGAAGAAGCTCTTCGTGCTAAATCTTGTCGGTTGTGCGGTCTATGTTTAGGAAGGTCGCAGGCACGCACCTTCTAGTGTTTAGAGCTGCGGTGACATCCGTCTGGAATTTTAAAAGTGGATCTTGGGTGGATATGGCAAGGCGGGGGCCGTACTGGGTCGGGGGAAGGATGGCGCCCATGGGCATGCGATCTCGTAGCCAATCACTTTGCCTAAAGCGTTGAGCAGTGCGATGGGGCGATAGAAAGAGGGATCATTGTGGTTTCTGTTGGGCTTTTCAGGAAGCCGGGAAGTGGCCGCAGCAAAGATAGCCGTCGAGAATGGCGGCGAGGAGCTTTAGGGCTTCAAGTGGTAGTTGGTGGAGAATTACCCGGGTCAGAGAATCATCGCCGGAAGCGGAGTTCTTGCCAGAGGCAAGGACTGTTGCCGTCTCTTCCTCCCGAATGGGACACAAAATATCCGGGAGTGGTGCTAGAGTTTTTATTTGTGGATTGTCCACAATCGCTTTGTTAACGCGTTAGAGATGGTCTTGGCAAAGCGGGTGTCGTCTGGAGGTTGGTGGATATTCTCGAGCAGATTGGCGCTCTATTTTCTTAGGCGCTTGGATAACCACTCATGAAAAATCCAAAAAAGAAAATTACATTTTTTTCTTCTAGTCAATTCCAAAAACGTGCGTACACTACTGGTATCTACCTAGGCTTATTGTTTCCATTGTACCGTTTACTTTAAGAATGAATCTAGTTTGATCGGACTATAGTTTACCAAATTACAAACTTTTTAAGTTAACATTCTGGCAGGCCGTGAAAAAAGTGCGAAGTTAACCAAATCGAGTCGGGTTTCATTTTTCTATTGAGTATAGAAGCATTCCCAGAACACAAATTTCAAATGAATTTATAGCTTATTTGTTTCCACTGACCGATAACTCTCACAAATCTAACTGCAACAGCAAAAACCAGACCCCCGTGTCTCTTATAGTTTCCGAGCTTGGAACTCTCCCAGTTCAGTTGAAGAATCTTATGCTTCACCTACGCTCCAAGTGGGTTACCAGGTTAGTGAGCATGTAATAGTACAATAAAGCGTGAAAAAGATTCAGTAAGCTGTATTAAACAAATTATCTGTTCTGGTTGATAGAGATAGTCGATTTCAATCTTGATGCAGTCTTGTCCAACAGAGCCGTAGCTAGGGGTAGGCAGAATAGGCACCTGCCTAGGGGCGCAAGAGGCAAGGGGCGCAATAAGAGCGCTAGGAAGAAATGTAATTTCTTCTTACTAAAAGAAACGCGACTAAATCAAGGACAATAACAAAAATAATTTGTCAGTTTAAAAGTACCTGTTCTTTACAGTGCTTTGCGTTTTTAAACAACAGATGAGCAGTAGCAGTACGAATTAGATTTTTATTGAATCTAGACTAAGTTTTAATGATCAACATATGTTTAGAATTCTTGAATTGTAAGAAAAGGAATGAAAGGAGGTTTAAGGGGTAGGTCTAAAAAGAGATAAAGACTTTATTGGACTTTTGGTAGCAAAAGACCCTGTACGTGGAGATCATTTAGAGTGCTATCCTATAACAAGAAATAGACAGTTTTCTAAAAACTTTTTCTGCAGAATCTTACTAAATGGAGATAGTGTTCACAGGAATTCGATTTTTTACTGTGTAGAACGCGATGCAGCTTATTGTTTTCTTTGTTTGTTGCTTGGACTAGGCAGTACCCGATTCTCTATGCCGGAAACAGAATTTAGCGACTGGTGTAACATTGGCGCCAGAATAAATCCACACGAAAATTTGGCCCCCAAAAAAAAACTTAAAAACCTTGCAAGTGAATATCGGCCAAAATCACTTTGTTACTGAAGAAATGCAAAACAATGATTATTTCCGAAACGGAGAATTGAAAACATATTTTAAAATGCATTTTGGATGCAATTTTGTTTTGCATAAAAAATAATGAGGCGTTGAGAGGATCTGTTGAAAAAATTGTACACTCAAATTTCAAAGCTGCTAAGCCATTACGACCCCATCATTAAACATTACATAGACTCAGAAACAAATCAGCAAAATACTTCTCACCACAAATTCAAACCGAACCTATTGCAATATAGTTGGAGTTGCTGTCAAAAACCGAATTGCATTAGAAAGAAAACGTGCCAAATATTTTACTGTCATTTTGGATACAACTCTTGATTTATCTTATGCAGAACAACTTTCATTTATTATTAGATATGTAGAAAAGAATAAGGATAAGTGTACGATTGAAGAGCGATTTTTGGGAATTTTTAGAGATAAAGGAGAAAACTGTTATGCTTTGGTCAAAAAAGAGTTAGCAGTTTTGAGTCTTGATATTCAAAACCTGAGAAAGCCTACAATAATGGTGCTAATATGGTTGAGCAATATCAGCGGGTTCAGGTTAGAATATTGTTCCATGTTCAGCACACAATTTAAATTTAATAGCGTTACATAGTGCCTCTGTTAACTATGACGTAATCACCTTTTTCGGAACAATTCAAAACCTTTTTTGTGTGCCCTCTACAATCAGATGGGATAAACTTAAATGTACGTTAAAATTAACATTAAAGGGTTTAACAACACTAGGTGATCTTCGAGAACATTAGCCCTAAGAGTAGTGATCACTCGATTCAAAGACCTGCAAGAAATGACTAATCCAACCATTTACTCTGAAGACACGAAAAATCTAAAAAAAACTAAATTTCGAATTTGCGATTCTTTTGTTTTTTGGTATTCTGTTTTGAAAAAAATTAATAAAGGAAATCTTTTGCTATAAAAGAAGAATGTCACAGTTGATATAAAGTGCAAACACATCAGAGGATTACTGGAAAAAATCAAGAATTACAGAAACAATTATTTTGCTAAAACTGACAGAGGGCGCAAAAATGCCGACTTGCCTATAGTCAAATTTTGTCTAGTTACGGCCCTGTTGCTCAAACCATAACATTTTGACAGGCAACCACAACTCTATGGTTAATCATCAGTTTTTTTCAAATTGCTTTCTTTTGATGCACTCTTGATTAAACAATACATTTTGAGCAAAGAGTTCACGTTTCCAAAGTACATCAATCTATTGAGCAATTTTAGGCTCTTCGTTAAAGGATCAAATGGAATTCTACAAAATTCTTGTTAAGTCGAGAATTAGAAAGAATGGTAATTGCACCAAATGCACTTATTTAAGACAATGAGAAGATTTTGAATACTATTTTGCACCGAATTTGTAGGACACATGTTGCTCCGAATCAAATTTAGTTGTAATAAGTTGATTTATTAATTTAGGATTTCTGTAATTGTTTCATTTGTACATAAATATACCTATTTACAACGGGAACTATTTCCAAGAGTTTAAAAGTAGATTATCCAAGTTTAGTCATTAGCAAAGAATCTGCCTCTATACATATTCTGAGTGAAGGTTGAGAAATGATAAATGGCTTTTCAACTACATAATAATTGAGGAACAGTTTTCATGTCGATATTCTGTTATCATCCAAAATAAGTATTCTGAGGAGCTTATCGGATTTAACTCGATACTTTTCTGTTTTCTCGCTTTTTTATCAATTCTTTTCCGATCCTTTCTAGTTTTTTATGTTTGTTATATACGTGAAAAAAATTTATTACACTATTTTAGTAGTGAAGTATGTTTTAATGTCGTATACATTTGCATTAATACCATTAAACAAATAAGTGAAGCAATAATAGTTAAGACTTTAATAAATACCCCATTTCTAAGAAAATTTCTGTTTGCTAAAGTGAGAATGCAGACATCGTAAATTCAAAGATGCCGACAGGGATTCTCCTGAACAGATTAGCAATTTACACAAGCTCTAGTACACACTATATTAGGGATTACAAGAACATAATTCAGAATTTAGAAAATTTAACTTGCTTATTTAGCTTTACATGCAAATCCAAGCGAAAATTTAAGAGTTCTGTTCTTATTATATTAAATACATAGAAAGTCGACAAAGATGATACTAATTAGTCTTTAATTAAAGGAATAGTACTATTTCAAGTAGTCCTTGAATACTGAGAATATTTACAAAAATATAAAAACTTTAATTTTATTCTAGACCCAATTTGTGGTTAACAGGGTTGATATTTTTAATGGGGAAACGTTCCTGTTCTTACAAATTCTAGATTTAAAGGAACGAGTAAAAGTTAAATAAACAGAAAATTACAGTTTGCCCAAGTATTTTAGTAGAATTATGCTAAGTATTCCTTGTTAGAGCAAAGTATTAAGTCTCTAAATTTTCTCAAGAATGGCAGCACACCTGAAAACATTAACAAAAACAAATCTCGAGGATGTTGAAGTTTGTGCCCACATAGTGTGTTTGCATAACTTTTACAAATAGCAGGAAGCTATATAAAATCAAATTAGGAGTTTGTAACGTTTAAGTCCCTAACTTTCTCCCAAGTATCGCTGTTTCGTTGTTTTTAATGTCCTTTCTACGAGCGACGGTCAGTCATAACGGCCGTAATGGAAGCGAATTTCTCCTACAGCTGGTCTTGTCGACGCAGTCACTAGACTTTTCGGACTCCTTTACAACGCAACTACTACCAGTACCAGTATTGACACAATTATGTATAATGAGACATTAATCTTTAATGATTTATAATTTGCTTAACCATCAGAAAATTTAAATAAAACTTTATTTACTTAAAATTAATTTCATAGAAGGTAGTAACCAGAATTTAAAATAATTCACAGATTTAAATGGTTAGGTTTTTTCTTTTCTTTTTATTATAATTTACTCTATGATACCTAAGGTATGCAGACAAGTTTTCTGTATTTAGATGTTCAATCTTCTTGAGATTTAAAGCTCTTCTGAAACCATCATTTTTATTTTTATTATTATGCATTGGCGGTATAACATTATGCAAGAAGGGTGGAGAAGAGATTGCTTTATTCGCACAGTGAAATTCTAGAATTGGAAAGAAACTTTTTAGGTTAGGAATCTCCATTCATTACATTATTTATTTAACCCTTTTCATATTTTTTCCCTTGATGTTTTCATCTTAATATTCATTGCATTCGAATTGTGCACTTCTGCAATCATAGTTATAAATTCCCTTATTTACTGAAGTTGTCGCGATTTTGAATTTTCGTTCATTCTATACCTACTCGATTAGCTTGTATAACTTTTCCTTCTTTCACCCAACTTGTTGAAAAAGAAGTCGTCCTTGAATATCTGCGAGCGGTCGAGAATTCCCTAGCTGGTTGCTTCGCTGTTGTTTCGGCCAGTTTCTCACAAAAGGTATATTTGATTTCTTGCTACATTGCAGATTTATTGAGGTTTTCTCTTAGATCAGCCCAAACTTTCTTGTTTTGGGTCCAACTTCCACGCGAACCAATTTCATCGTAAAAATTTCGATTCTGTAGCAATAACTCTGAAGGGGAAAGATTTTATTAATTACCCTATAGTGTGTTGAACCAAGTTGGAACGATTCTTGTTCCACTGTAGAAGAACTCACCTTGGAGATGGAGATCGAATCTGGGATCTGTCACCGAAAATGGTTTACTCTAAAATTATCTATGTTGTACCTGCTTACTCCTAGTTCCACCTAGCCGAAACATATCCAACTTTAATACCTTAGAAGATGAGAAATTGCTCACAAAAGTATGCGGAAGACAAAGGGAAACCACGCATTCTCGCAGTACATAATTCAATACAGAAAGGAAAACATCTTAACAGTCGAAATATCTAGAGATAAACAGTCCCTTATCCAGATTTCGAAACAGCTTGATAGTGTTAAAATTCCATTTTGGATCTGAAACATCAGCAGGGAAGTGAAAGTTACGCATCTGAAGTGATGATTGGAAACTTCCATTTCAAAGAGTTGAGCTGTAACATCCTCTATTTAACAGAACCAAGTATTTTCCGGATCATGAAAGACCACAGACTCTTATGTAACGGACGTGAGGTTTGACATTCTCTATTTGTTAAGAACTTTAAAATTGATGATGAAAAGGTAGGAAGTTTTAAACTAAACAGCAGTCTTACCACTACAATATACCATACCGTTCCACGTTCTGGACAACCAGAATTCCTCAGAAATGAAGAAGTCGATGTGTCAAGTTTGGAGGTGTACTCGTGGAAGTAGATTCCGAGACTGTAAATCTTTGTTATATCGTACTAGATAATAAAAATAGAGAAATAAGACTAACCAGACTAACCAGACCAAATTATACCTTTATTCCTAAGTATAATGGCAATAATAAACGATAAAGTTAACTAAACAAACAGTTCAAGTGAAAATGATCTAACAATAAAAAGTTTTTGTTAATCTAAAATAAGGTTAGCATTCAGAAATTTTTTGAAAAGATGATAATACACAAAAGTGTGCCATGCCCAAGATGCCAAGTTCAAGGGCACTTAAAGCCTAGAAAACTATCCCATGTTTGCTATTCCCATACTGAAGTAGTTTAATGTCCTGTTCTTGTTCTACTAGGTTGTTTGTCACTTTCCTTGAGGGATCCCTTCCAGACTCTTCTTCTAACTTTCTTGGTGCCATCGCCTAGGCAATGCTTTAGTCTGTTTTCTTATTTCATGTGTAATTCCAGTCGTTTCAAATTCTCTTCCTTCCATATTCTTGCTCCATTAATATATTCAGGTATTTTGTTTGTTTGGCTAGTCTGCTAGAGTAAGTAATCCAGCATAAAACCCGGAATTACTTGGCAGGCCTGGGTGTCAGTGACTAGAAAGTTTCTGCTACTGTTGTAGCATAAGTTAGTATTTCCCATACCTCAGTTTAGAAAAAATGCTTTGCTTCCCAAATAAACATTAACCAAGTTACCGTGAATACGATCCTGGTTTGCTAGTCTCCTGCATAGTTGCCCTGAGCACTGTTTCATAATAATAAGTACTTTTAGGTTAATTGTTGTATTCTACTTACAGTTTCTCCGATTCATCTTATGTGACCGTTACCGAAAGGCTGCCACTTAAATAAAGATTGCAGAATTTTAAGAAATGTGCAAACTTTGTATAAAAAATTTGTTACTGGGCATGTTGATCAAGACGACATAATGAAATCTATCATTTGGTACATATTTTACAACACAGCGCACAGAATCTAAATAAAAAGTGACTTACAAAAAATACGCGCAAAAGCTAAAGATATGGCGATGGCATGGTATGAGTTACATTACAAAGATGGCATGTTCAATTGTTTACTGCAACATATTTTAAAACAATCGAAGAAGCCCGATTTGGAGGTCACTTGAGAACAGTAGAAAATCATACGGGACATTTTAACGTTGTATATACCATGTAGATACTGCTAGATCTCAGAAAAAGTTTTGCTAAAGTAAATGTAAATTTCAAGATGACAGAAGCTTCTAGTTTAACAGTGCTTGTGTGCGGTCTGTATATTTGCCTCCGATGTCGATCGTGTATTCAATTTTTCAAAATGATAGATACTCCACTTCCATCGCCCAATTACTCCTCTGCGAGGAAGTTATGCCTCTTCACTCTAGGCCTGTGGACAGCCGGTAAAACGTGGAAAAGCGATTCCACTCGGTCACACCCGGCGCGACATCTGGCAGCTACTCCCTGGTTGTTTGTTGTACCCACGGTGGGAAGGATGTTTCCCCGCAGGAGAATGGCCTTAGTGTAATCCCACCCGGACCAGAACTTGGGCGGATCTAATAAGCAACTAGGGCTAGCAGAGAGGATGACCCTTGTTGCAGCCCATTACCCGATGTCGAACGCTGAAGGCACCCGGACCAATAGCATTTAATTTCGGCAGAGGATTGGCCATACAGCCTCACACTTAGATAGAAGGTGGGCTCCCCACGGGAAGGAGAAAGTGTGCTCAAGGACAGCGAAGTTGGAGACGTTAGCCAGATTGCTGGGACTGAGACAGTTAAGCAGGTAACCCCAAGGCTACCTTCTCTCGTCAGTGCATGAATTAATGCATTTGGGACCATTTTAGAGAGCTGGAGAATTTTTTTGACTGATTTTCTGATCAATTGATTCACGTATACCAGAAGTTTGTTACTAATGTTTAGATTTTGAAAGTGGGCTATTACTTTTCGGCAAAAAAGTCCCAGGACGGTTTGAACATGCAATATGATCCGTAATAACAGCCGAGGTATTCGAATTGTTCCTCGGTAGTGATAGATCGTAATATCTGGCCTGCAATGAAAGACCTGCCTCGTGTTGATAAAAAGTTTCTTTTGCTTGGGAAGTAAGCACGCGGAGAGAGCTGTACACTTTTTCCCATTCACGGTAAAGCCGCGTCAATTGAAAAAGTGGGAACGCCGGTTTCAAATTTGAACTTTTAATTTAGTTGTCTTTTCAATTTTGCATTATCAGTAAATTTAATATTGTGAAACTGTGAGGTCGTTTTTCTTCAAAATTTTTTTGTGTGACCTATACTTATAATTACCTTACCGTATGTAAAAAATGTGCTCTTTTAAATTCCGTAATAAAATATAGGGGTTGCCATTAGAAACAAATATCTCGTACATGACACACCCTGTATAAATATTTTCTGTTTAAGAAAATGCGCGTTTAAAAATAAAAATCGACGGGTCCGAGCGTTTTTCCTAAAAATTCGTTGCTGAATTTTTAAAGAATTTGTGCATTACTTTACGAAAGCACTGTATATAACAGGTTAAGGCAAAACCTACATAGAGAGCTAATCAAAATAAAAAACGCTACCTTAGAGCACTACGTTACATCACTTAGCAAAGATGATCACACCATATGGAGAGATACGAAGAAATTTAGAAGACCCGAAATCGCTATCCCACCGATAAGAAAAATCGATGGAACCTGGGCAAAAAGTAATGACAACATCTACAGCAGGTATTTACACCACTACCGAATATAAATAATATTGATACTGAAATCAGAAATTTCCTCGATGTATCTTGTCAAATGGCATTGCCTATTAAGCCTTTCTCGTCTGGCGAAGTAGCACAGGAAATAAAAAATTTAAACTAACATAAATTACCCGGATACGACCTCATCACAGCGACCATACTAAGACAGCTGACACGAAAAGTATTAGTATTAACGGTTATACTTAACAGAATGCTTAGCTTGCAGATCTATCCACTTATTTGGATATTTGCACAAATTATTATGATACACAAATCTGGAAAACCAACAAATGAAACCAGTTCATACCGTCCAATTAGTCTATTACCAATCCCATCTAAACTATTCGAAAAATTATTATTATGTAAAATCAGAAACGACATAAAATTATGGAATATTATTTCTGAATATCAATTCGTATTTAGAGAAAAATTCTTTACAAGCCAACAGACACATAGAATTGTAAATAAAATAGCAGTTAGTCTTGAAGAAAAGAAGCTATGCACAGCAGTATTTCTCGACGTCGCCTGGGCGTTTGACAAGGTCTGGCACACCGACTTCTTGTATAAGATAAGAACATGTTCCCTAGTCCCTAATATTTGCTTTAAAATCTTATCTGACCGATAACTTCCAAGTTAAGTACAGCTACAATTGTTTACAATGCTATGAGATAAAATCTGGAGTACCACAGGGAAGTGTTCTGGGACCGTTGCTATACCTAGTGTTTACTGCAAACCTCCCAACAACAGATAACACCACAATAGCAACATTCGCGGACGGTATCGCGATACTGGCAGTAAATAGTACTCCCCTAACTGCTTTGCAATGTCTTCAATATCACCTAAATCTATTGCAGGACTGGTTCAACAAATGGAAGATCAAAATTAATCACACTAGATCAGCACGAGTAAAATTCACGACAAGAAAAATAATATGCCCTCAAGTCTTACTTAATAATACCCATATACCCGTCCAAAATGAGCTAAAATATCTAGGGTTACACCTTGATCAGAGACAGACTTGGCAAAAACACGTTAAAACCAAAAGACAACAAATAAACTTAGAATTAAAGGAAATGTCTTGGCTATTAAGTTATCCATGGAAAACAAACTCCTAATATACAAGTGTATAAATCAAATCTATCTGGACATGCGGGATACAACTGTGGAGTTGCACAAAATCATGGAACGTAAAAATCATACAGAGAATCCAATCGAAAGTTCTGAGAACCATAACAAATGCGCCCTGATATGTCTCCAACTTCACCATCCACAATGACCTTGGTATTCTGTTTGTCTACGACGAAATTCACAGATTGTTGACACTTTACCGACAAGGACTAACCGGACATAAAAATAACATCAAATGTACCAAGAAGGCTGAAGAGACAATGGCTGATCGATCTCCAGCAACCAGTAGAAAATAATTGAACCCAGACTATCCCTCCAACAGGATTAGGAGCATGGTCAAAGGATGATTTCTTCACTCACGCTACTCACACATAACAAATAAGATAGTAAATTGTAAATAAGAAGTAAATTAAATTAAAAAAAAATAAAATTTTACCAAATTTCATTAAAGCCGAGATTTCTCCTCTATTACTGCATGGTGAGTTCAAGTTTAGAACGAACGGAAGAGCATACAAACTCTATAGTTTGTTCCCTGTTTCAACTCGAACACGCGCACAGACTAGTAGTGCACAGATACTGTAACAAGAGAAAAAACTCGAACTGACTTTCTAAATCAAAAGTGAGGTAACAGTTCGATATAGCTACTGCTAGGATTTAAGTTCTACAGTAAAAATCCAACCTTACTAATGCATGTATATCCAATCAGAGAATCAAAACACACATGCGGAAGGCCTCTCCGACGCTAAACACTTAGAAATGTTTTAAAAAACTTCGAAAACAACCCAATTTCCCTAAATCACCTGGAGGACATTGACCCCGTGCAAGCATGAACGAATTCATTCATTCAATTGGGCCTCCCACAAGATTAGGGTGGAATTTTTTAAAAAAAATGATTGTTTTACTGCTTCTAACCTAACAACCTCCTCACATCGCCCCCATCACAAGATTGGGGTGGAATTCTTTAAAGAAATTATTGTTTTACTGCTTCTAACCTAACCACCCCTTCGCTTCGCCCCCACCACGAAAAGGGTGGAATTCTTTAAAAAATGATTGTTTTATTGCTTCTAACCTAACAACCCCCTCGCTTTGGCCCCCCGCAAGATTGGGGTGGGATTCATCAAAAAAATGAACCTGCAGCTTCAACTAACCTAAATACTAAGGATTGGGGTGTAATGAATAAATAAAACACATGAAGCTTTATTGTATTTATCGTTGTAGATGGAGACCCTTGCGTCGAAACAGGAAGTCTTTTTCAGACTGCTTTGTGGCCCTGAAAAGGGTCGTTTTGCAGGCCAGCTGGCTCTATGGCGGAGGGTACAGCTCTGCAGCAGTATCTTGGTATCCGGATCGACCCTCTTAAACAGGAACTCCGCCTCCTATTACGGAGGATAATCCCCTAGCATCGCTCCACAAACGTTCAACGTTTTGTGTGTGGACGCTAGGGTCTTCAGGGTCCACGAAGGTCAGCAAGTAGTTCATTGTGAAGTGATTGAAGCCCTCAGCTTGCAGGGAGGCGTAGTCTCGCCAACAATCGAAGACAATGGTGGTGCCTGGTCGAATCCACTGTCGAATTAGGCCAACCAAGGTATCCGCAGTCCGATCTGGGATGGGCACAAAAAAGACGTTCAAAACCCCCAAACACCTATTGTCCTTCAATGCGCCTTCCCCGATTGTATTTGCGTTTACCAAACTTGGCTTCATCTATTTCAACACTGACTCTAGGTCCAAGTGTTCAACGAGCCAATGCACACACACCTCTCTGCAGTATGATGACCGGTCGACCACAGTTCCTCGATAAGGTTGCATGCACCACATAACCAGGAAATAAAATGCTTTCTCTACCGTCAACTTCGAATTAGCAAACCATGTACCGACCCTCGCACTTTTAAACACATTGCACTTAATCCGACGAGGTGCCTGTCTAGGACGTTCGATCTCTCTCGATTTCCTGCAACGGAACGACCAGGTTCTCGTGTTCAGCTCCATGGCTTGTCTACATTTGTGGCAATCCAGTTCTCGCCGCAGCATCCCGTGGTCAACGAGAAACTCGGTGAGACGCTCAGGATTGCTGCAAATTACACAACCGCCATTTTGCGAATGACAGAAACCGTGAATAAAATTTATACCTGGGTCATGTTGCAGTAGGCGGTTGGTAGTGTATGCAGCAGCTGATTTAGTTGCCAACTTCAATGTTTCTATCGTGCAACATAACCTCAGATGTGCTTAAAAATCGTGTTTGTTTTTTGTCGGTTTCACCAATCTAATAGAAATTGCATTAGGTTGTATGATAATTATGTAGATTGTCTTGATTCTACTTATGTTAAAATCTAAACTGCATCTTTGAAAATATGGCTTTCTTCCATGTACCACAAAAATGTTGAAGATTATTTAGAACGAGTACGAACGAATTCGTTCAAGTCTAAGGCGTCATATCAATGAGATTTTTAAAGTGATCTAGAATTCAATACTGTCTTATTGTGTAAGATTTTGGAATATTAATGACACATTTTCAAACTTTCACCCAAGAAGATATTTAATAGATTTGACGACAATCTCATCAGTCCACCAAACTGTGGAGGAAGTTTTGAAAATTTAAAATCCATTATTATAGAAATACGTTATCACGAATATCTGAGAAATATGATCAACTTGTACTGAATAACAAAATGCTAGTTCTATTCAACTTATTTTTTATTACAGTTTATTATGAAATAAAACTTTTATCGTACAGCTTGACTAGTTCCAAGTTTTCCCAGCTAATTCTCTTGAAGAAAAAATACGAAAAAACAATAAGAAACTTCTAATGTCCCGTAGTATTTTTAATGCTTTCATATTTGATTGTCAGGTCAAGGTTGTTAGATTTATTGATATCATTTTATAGAAATGGATTTTTTTATGCAACATAAAGAGTATATTATAGTTAAAGCTTCCGTAAAATTTGAATTATTTATGAATTATTCTTAGAACACGCAGCCGTAGAAGATTTGCAATTTTATTAAATTTTCTATATACCTACCTATATGAATTTCTTTTTCAAACTTCCGAACGATAGATAATATTGATTTCTTGTTGAAACTTTATTAAGCTTGTACTGGGTGTAGTAATCAGAATTTCTATTTTCAACAAAACGAAAACTTAATAAAACTCCGTTTGCTCGTAATTTATTAGTCTTCTACTTCTCGAATGCAACAGGAGAAATTCCTTATCAATTTAACTAGTTGCATAGTACACATTTCTAAAAGCAAGACGCGACTCGAATCTTCAAGTATTTCTATAGCCCCGAACAACAACACTCAACTAAATTAGAAATTTGGGTCTCCCATATTACAGATTACAAACGAGGAAAAGATTTCATTTCAGCACAGCTGCACGCGAGAATCATAACAGCAAATCCATACATTAATTTCTGCAATATTATGCGGAAATAAAACTACACCGTAGCGCTCCATTATGCTGTTTAATTAAAAATTACTAGGTCTGGTGCGGAAAACGGGCGTCCAATACATTACTTTATTTAAATGAACATTAAAGCATACCCTCGGGTAATTTTAGTTGTGCGTTTTTGAAAAGAATGCAAAAACTCAGCTGCTTTCAACGTTAGTTGTAGATATTCATTGGGGTAGAGCACGCGCAGGCCAAATGTCGCCGTTATTATGGGGTAGGTTATGTAAAAGGGAAGTTTGTCGGAGAACACAAGGGTGCAGAGTAACGTCTGTCTGACGGGCTGCTTTCGCCCTCTGTAGTTATGCGTGCCGAGGGTTGTAGGGCTTGATTAGCAACTACACCTACACGCGCTGGTAATTAAGATATGAGAGGATTACATGAACGTGACTGTCTCCCCGCGTTTTTATCATACACACGTTTTATATAGAAAAAACGAAACACTTTTATGAATATTTATGTAGTTCATTTGCAAAGTATGTAGAATATTTTTAACCAAAAGGGAATATCAACTTTCTAAATGTACACGTGTTTAATGAAAGCTCTTTTTTTCGTTTTGTAGAAATGGATTTCAATTAAATTTGTAAAATATGATATACTGTTATGGAGTGCTGTATGAAACATGTTGAACATTGCTTTTAATACACGAATCATATTTAGATTGTTCATGTTTTACGAAAAAGAGGAAAATGGCGAAATAAAATATATCCGGTTGAAGGGTCATCAAAAATTCCCTTTTGAACTTTTTTTTCTGGAACACTGTAGTTACTACTACATTCATTGACATTATTCTCTTTTTGTCTATTTCTATCCGTGTTGATTTAATACTGTCTGCATCCTGCCTATCTATTTGTTTCTGCTATTATTGGCCTCTACAATTTCGTGTTCTTTTGTGATATTAATAATAGAATTTCATGAAGAACGATTGCGGAAAATAAATGACTTCATCATCGAGTTTCACATTTCCAACGCCCCTCTTTCCCCTTTTTGCAATCATTAATCTCCAAATCCCTTGTTTGATATTTTGTTTAATTTGAATAGATGGTAACTGCCGTTACACTACTACTACCACTAGCTGGAAATTTATACGTTTTGATAACATGGTCATTAACCACCCATTGCTTACAGTAAAGATGAAGCTAATGGATGAATAAAGGGTTGTTAGGCAGTAAAATCCCTAATTTTCCGAGTCAATTTCAAATGCACAAAGTAAAGCCACGTCATCCCTTCACCATCGATAAAAAGACCCAGAATGTTCTAATCTCTGACCAATTTAAGAATCAAAAGTAATTGGACAGACAGAATTGATGTTGTTTTTTGATTAAAATGTATTTCGTGGAAAGAAGTTATCAAACTTCAATTTTGGAATTTTGGTCGAAATAAATTCTCACAGAATGCAGCCAAAGTGAACATCAAATTCTAAAAGCCAGTTTTCGAATATCTAAAATAGTGTTGTTCAAAAAACAGGCAAAACTTTTAAGAATGTCCATATCCTGCTCTTGCAATGAAACCAATGAAACCAACAAAACTTGCCAAATATAGGTTGTTGCATTTATTTACAATTTACGATTTATTTGAATCTTGAAATCATGTTATACGAGGTCTGTCTTCATCAAGAAATCCAAAAATCATCAGAACTAGAAATTCTTGCAGCTCCACTCTACTGCTAAAGGTTATAATCTGCGGTATAGTGCAATAGATTTCAACCCAGGTATTCAAGGGCTTTGGTCCTTGATACCCCGTCAATATAATTAAAGTCGATTTTCTAGTCAAATTTACAGTACTTAGGAATTAAATGTGCTAATCTACATTGGGCATATCTTGAAGTTTTAGTTTCACAAACTCAAAAGTAACTTATGAGTCTCCCACTTGGACCACTTCATAGTACTTATTTACTTGTACGAGGGTTGCTATTTATATTTCTGGCCTAACAATGAAAAAACAAATATTTATAATCAAAACTAGTTTTATTGTTTTTCAAAATATTCTCCATTAAGATTGATACACTTTTCCATGCGTTTGAACCAATTTTCGAAGCACTTTTTTCACTCTGTTTGAGGCTGCTCCAAAATATGCGTTTTGAAACAAAAAACGGCTTCTTCTGGTGTTGAAAATCGTTGATCACGCAGTTTGTTTTTGATGTACGGGAATAAAAAGAAGTCATTGGGTGCCAAATCAGGGCTATATGGTGGATGGCCCATCAACTCGACCTTCTGGCTGGTTAAATATTCAATTGTTTGAGCAGCGGTGTGAGAGCTTGCATTATCATGATGAAGAATGATTCGCCTCTTCTTTGAAGTTTTCCGAATTTCTCCAATGACTTCTGGCTAACAAATGGTTGTGTACCATTCAGAGTTGACCGTCTTACGTTGCTCTAACGCCACTGTTGCCACATGACCGGTAATACCAAAGAAACAGGCAACCATTTGCTTCGATGTGCTTTTTCCGCGAACAACTTTTGTTGGATTTGACTCGTCTTGAAAGACCCACACAGTTGATTGCTGTTTTGTTTCGGGGTCATATGCTTAGATCCATGATTCGTCACCTGTGCAGATGTTATTCACAGTCTTTGGTGCACCTTTTGCAAATTCTTTCAACATTTCAATGCACCGGTCGACGCGAGCCTTCTTTTGAGCATTGGTCAGGTTATGCGGGATCCAACGGGAACAAATTTTTTTTACGGCCAAATGATCATGTAATATCTTGTTGATGCTAGTCATACTAATGCCCAAAGATGCCTAAATCTCACGGTATGTCACATGACGATCTTGTTTAATCAGTTCACGCATAGCATCGATGTTTTCAGGCACAACGACAGATTTTGGACGGCCTTCACGGATTTCGTCCTGGAGTGAACATCGGCCACGTTTGAATTCATTATACCAGTTTTTTACAGTGCTGTAGGATGGAGCTTCATCGCTATATAATGTATTAAGTTCATTGATGCACTCTTGTCGTGATAATCCACGTCGAAAGTTATGAAAAATAATTGCACGAAAGTGTTCACGGATCAATTCCATTTTTTACTAGGGAATGCACTTTTCAATTAACTGCAAACAACACTAATCGCACTCAAATGACAAAATGTTGTGGTTGAGGTAATGTTCAACAATGTAAAGTTTACACCGGAAATGTCACCTGACGCCTGAAAACAGTCAGTGTTTCCAAGGCCAGAAATATAAATAGCAACCCTCGTATCAGACAAATAACCATCCTACTAGCACCAAGTCACAGACTTAGAGAAAATATCGTTTATATTAGATTAACTCGGGAAGGTCAAATAGAATCTAGAAGGTTATATTAAGAAGGTTAATAGAGAATCAAGTTCAATTCTGGCCACTGTAGATAGTTCGTGGAAGGGTACACCCTGACTCGTGTTCTGGTTTTCAAATAAAAATGGTCTTGATCTGGCGATGAAGACCATACACGGTTCTACTTCAAGAAGGTTAAAAGCAAAGAATTTTTTAGCGCGACGTGGCCAAGTCGCAGGAAACAGAGTACCGGTTCAAGAAATCTTGAAATAAATTTAAAAAGTACCGACAATACTATCACAAAATGTTTCAAAAATCATAACCATAAAAGGTTATTTAAAGAGTTAAACATAAAATGTCCCAATGTCTATTAATACGATTGTGACAGTCTTTACCAATCTCGACGACCGAAACCGCAAGCGGCGATTTGCTCAACATTAAATACCAAATATCATTTGAAAAATAAAGCGTTCAAGTGATACATGTTAATAAGAGAGAATCTTTTTCAACGGACCATACGTTAAGGGAATATGAACCTTAAAAACAGTTTTTATTAAAGTTAAGACAAAGACTTAAATCTACTGTGTTAATTTGATTCTAAAGAAATAGAGACAAGTTAACCAAAGCTTCAGCTAGTTTTGAGAACGAATTTGCCATCTGATTTCAAAGGCAACATTTTATTGATCAGACTAAAAGCGTTAACACGAATGCTTTTAAAAGTCAAAGCAATATCTAAGTAGACAAGATTAAACCTAAAAATTAATTTGAGAATTTAAGCAGAGTTGGACTCAAAACATCTGGAATTTAGAATTTTAGAAGTATTTGAAATGATAAAATGACACGCAGCTATAAGAAAAAAATATTTTTGTAGTAACTAAATCCTCTCAGTGACAAGCTAGTAATCTTTACTACAAATCCTTTGACAGCTGGTTAGAAAATTCTTTGATACTCAAACTATTGAAAAAATTAAAAATTCTGATTGAGACAGTTCATTAAGTTGCAATGATAACCAGCAATTAAGGAAAAATGGTTGCAAGTTAAGTTAGAGATGGAATGCTATTGAATGGATTTTTGAAAGTGTAACTAAACAGTCACAAAATTATCAAAAAGAGAACCAAATGCGTTAACTAGCTGGCTGATTGTTTTCCTTTATAATCGTACCATGACAGAATAATTGAAGATTGGTCTGAGCAGTCGGATCATTTTGGTTCTGCACAATATCTATACTTCTTTGAAGTTCAACCTGCAAAGAGGGTTGGCAGAGAGAGAGAGAGAGAGAGAGAGAGAGAGAGAGAGAGAGAGAGAGAGACAGTGAAATGCCTAGAAATTCCTTGTCTATAGAGAATCGGGATGGGTAGAACAATAATGAAGAGTTGATCAAAAAATATTCCAGCTTACTCAGTTTCTTGTGATTAGAGATCAAGAAACCGTCAGTAGCTTTAAATTCAAATAGAGGTATATGCAAATATCAGATATTTCCTTTTCTTAATGTATTAACTACAAAGTAATAAATAAGAGACTTTATAAGCGCCTGGCTGCCCAAATTCTTAACGATTTTGTCAAAATCATAAACACTTTCCTTTTGTACCTTCAACGCTGCGTGCAGGTCAGCAGACAGCTATCACAATCTTTCATTCCAAGGCCTTCATGTTTTATCCTTTGCATGTTCGTATATTTCAATATGCCAGCGAATATTGTCTTTAGGATTAAACCGATCGCCGCCATCGGTGTCGGTTTCTCCTATCCGCATAGGTTTCTAGCTTGTCTGAAGACTAAGTTCCGGTTGTGATCGACTAAACACAATTTCACTAAGAGCTGGGTCACTCTATCTTGCGATCCCAAAATATTAGATCTCTAAAACATACGCCTCGATCTCTCTTCTGCAACAGCTTTCTACACGTTCTCGTCTAACCTCTTTTGGTTAGTGGAACCGAAATCTAGGCATCGTTCAGAGTCGCGTCTTCATTCTTTCAGTGATTTTCGGAGGCATTGTAAGGTGCCACCCCCGAACGCTAATTCAGTTACACTGTTCTAATCCGCCCGACCATTTTTTCTTGAGACCTCTTTACATAATCTGCAAGAGGATGCTTTGTCTAGATCTCAACCACCAATTGGCAAAAATTAGTGATCTGGAGTCTGACATAAATTCTTCTAAAATCGATCTGTCTACTAAGTAATTGACTTCAACCAAGAAAACACATTCGATATTTTCCGATGATCTCCAAGCCCCGCTTTGCTGATACAATGAAATGTTTAAACACTTCCCAGCAAGTCTTCTGTCTGCCATTAGATAATCACCTCCAAAGATACTGCACTTTTCTACACACACCCGCATTCAGCTTTTAGATACTGCGTCCTGTTCCTTTGCTCCAGTTTCCAGAGGAGAGCCAGCAACTCTAAAAAGAGCCGTTGTTTTCTATCAACATTCTTTCTGACTTTCGTATTTCTCTTAGATTATTAAGATTACTACTACTACTTAACAAGACTTAGCTAGTCCACCAGCCAATGCAGATGATGATTGATCTGCTTTAATCTAATATATCCAGATCAACCTCCCAAAATCTCATTCTATTGGATGAACAGAAAAGAATTCCTTAATAGCTGGCCACTTTCAATGGCTAAATTAACATTGATTTAACTTGACTATGGTGGCTGATCTCACAGTAAACTATACCATCGGAAGAAGTCATGCTCAGGTAGTCAAACAACCTTAAGGCTTATTCGAGAGTCTGTTGACACATAACTAAAGTAACCAAGGCCAAATTGGCAGGACTAACTTGTGTAACGACAAAATACGTTTGCATATTCAAACGTTATTGTTTGGTTTGATTTCTGCTCTAAAGTTAGTTTGTTTATTCCTGATCTAAACCATTTAAAGTAAAAATAAAAACGTATGAATACTAAGCGTTTGAACGAAATGAAAAGCGCCTATGGTAATTTAGGAGATATCGTTTCTTTTTGATGTATCCATGCCAGATGCTTTGACTGACGGGATTTTATTTTTGTAGTCAAATCTAGGATTTTATAATCGTTTGAGTTTTTTGCTGTTTGGAAAAAAATTGAGTTTCTGGGGATGGTTCAGGGTTTGCTCATTTGTATAATGTTTGCATGATTCTTTATCGACAACTATTTCATCAACGAACATCTCGTCCAGCAATAAATTGAGTGATGTTAAGGTCTTCAATATTTTGTGACTTCCTCAACTTCTCAATAAAACTCCAAATGCTTAGGTGATAACAGCCAACAAGGGAGGAAAGTTTCTTATGCCAACTTTCGATATAATTGTTTCGGAAGACAAGCTAAGGTGCCTTCATATTGGTTCCACATCTCACCGATGGAGGCCTTCGCCTATTTTCAGGAGAGGCGCCCCGTCTACTTATCTTCGAAATAGTCCATTAATGGGTGAAGAATTTCTTCGTGCTGCTGGTAAAACTGTGAATTCGCAAGACCTTTGAAGGATTTAATGACACCTTGAGGAGGAACAAATGCTAAAGACATCAGCTTTCGAACATTCAAAGCAGTCTGGATCAGCAATATCAGTAGTAGATCAGAAGATTTTTTAATCTGTCGCCACAGACATTGGCCGAAGTGAAAGAAACAATCACGAAGTTGAATTCCATCGAAGATTTTAGCTGATTCGAAAATTGTCATCACTGTTGTTGGCTTTAGGTCAGATTTCAAGTTCTTTAGTTGCTACAGAACTCGCTTGGTCTTGTTTGGGAGAAAAATGTAAACCAGAGGAATAACTACATCAAATTTAATCACATGAATTGTCATTAGTTGAGTGAAAAGTCTTGAAGGTACCGTCGCAGAACCAATGATCAGAAAAAGACCAAATTTTAAGATTTCTTTCCGTTGAAAAAAAGAGGATTCGATTGGGATATCTGCTCCACTGTCGAAAAGAAGGAAATCTTCTCCAGAAGATATCTTTGAATAAGGACCATCGATGACCAGTTTGCTAAGTGAAGTCGTAACACGCAGTACAGGATTTGTCCCCTTTGGAATTTGTTACGCAGTCTTCGAAATTGCTGGAACTGATGGCAAAGCCTCTCGAACAGATTCTGGAATTTCTTCAGTAGCTTCGCCAATTATCTGCTGCGGATTTGCATTTGTAGTTAATGCTTTTTCTCTGACAACGGTCATGACCTTTGGTGCTCCAACTTTTCCTGCCCGTGCTTACCGTTTTCATGAACAATGGCGCCATTTTTGGCAACACCTCGTTCTTGGTATGATCCAGTGAAATATTCTTCACATTTTCAATAGGTTCTATCTTCTCGAGTTCTTTTCTTGTCATAAATAAACTTCTTCTCCAAAAATTGCTGCTTGTTCTTGCTGCTAGTAACATGTTCCAATGACATTTTTATGGTCACAAATCACAAATTACAAAATTAAAAATGAGCGTTTGTTCTTGCCACACTGCATACTTGTGAGAAACTGACGCCCCCTATGGCGTTCATCAGTACTCAATTCGGGGTAAAGCGCCACCTGTTGTGAGGTATACTGCCCTCTGTCGATGAAATGTCCATGTCGATGAAATAGTTGTAGATGATGTGTCTGTCGATGAAATGGCTGTCGATGAACTGGCCTGCTAAGTGTATAGTAGCTCTTTTCAGTAATGAGGACGTTTATGGTATAGAGGGATTGATTTTATCATCTAATTGGCGGTCTAGGAAGCCTTCCCGCATGAACTTTACTGACAATAGCGTTAAGAGATGCGACATTGTCGGTTTCTGTTCTATGAACCAAACTGCGACAACTATAAAATTACAAATGGATGAGAATGCTGGGTAATACCAGCTGATGTAGTTGGGTTTTAGTTCTCTGACTGAATATAGTATTTGCACAAAAAGCTTTCAGCGAGCTTGATAGCGTTGTACAAAAAAGTCCGTAAGCATGTGAGGTGTGATGTTTTTTCTTTTCCTCGTTGTGTCTGATTTTATCTTTAGATGCCCTTTTTGATAAATTCCGGTCGTTGAATTGTAATAGCATATTTTTGTACAATTCTGCTAAATTAAAACCTATAATCAATGATCATTGATATTAATTAGTTTTATAGTACAAAAAGCAACAAATAACCATTTTCTAAGTTTTGTTCATTAACCCTTTGCAAATGAATATTTGATTTTGAAGATAATCCCGAAAACTACTTTCTTAACACTTTGCTTGCACTTATCAATTTCCCGTTGCGGGTCGTTGAGCCTAAATCTCACACTTTGTTAAACTCTGATGCTTCTATTACAAGCTAGTTTCATAATGGCTTAATTTCCTAATGTGAAGCTTTATTTAACATTAAAGTTGAATTTTTTGTCATTTTCCTTTAAAATTGATTGCGTGCAAGGCTAATTCCACTCTGAAAAATTAACTTTGTTTACAATAATTATATATTTATTACTAAAAACCTTTGTTGCCTTTTAATTATCAGCTTAATTATAAAACAGATCTACCTACTTAAAAATGCTTCATTAACACTTTATCGAACGTTATAGCACACGGTCTTACATTTAAACTGTTGTAAGACGGAGCGAGAATCATGATAGATTTAAAGGCTCGCAGCAAAATACATTCAGCTATTTAACCAAAACTTTAGGTAACAAATAGGTTAATGCAGAGGTTATATAAAGGGCAAACTAACCCTTAATCCTTTTCGGTCAAACTCCATTCATGAAAATTTTCTTCCTTGAACGAGTTCCGAACTTGAAACTTGGGTATAAGTAATTAACCCAAGTAGATTTATTAGTGAATTAATAACCATCTTAAAGCATCAAGTAGGTATGTTACGGGCTACAGAATGTAAATTTCTTGACCTTAGCTCATAAACTGTAATGTTTGAAGGTAGGTAGTTCATTATGCTAACAGGTCTAATTGTAAGTAAATGCTTTTTAATATCAAACTTGTTGAGATGCTCTTTAGAAACTAAACGAAGGAACTTCGAACTACAGTTATAATTCACAATGATGTTAAAATGAAAGCTTTTATCAGAACTTGATGATGTTAGACAGAACTGTTTAACATGATTCTATAATTTCAGTAGTTGTAAGATAAACCCACACTGTATGTTTTACCTGACGATTCATAATTTGATTTACGGACACCTACATAAGTACATACATTCTATATGATTACCAATATTTACTATTGTTGCCAGCTGCATAATAATGAGATTATTAGTGTTACTGTTACCACAGTTAAGTGAAGGGCAGGAGGAAATTGCATCAGACTGTTTTCGATACAGGACACATTTTTTGCGTTTTGGTGTTATCAAGTAAACCAATTCTATAAAATTCTATTTTATTACAGGCAGCGGTGCATTTTTATCATGAGCCTATTTACCTTTACATCGAGCGGGCCTTTAAAAAAGTTTGGTAAAGGGGCTTCTTAAAATTTGTCCGGCTAACTAGCAACTTTCTGCTTGCCTGCCAACATTGTGTGAGTACATCAGGTTTTGCTACGAGGTGGCATATCCTCAGGTTTCATACCTTACCAGTTGCAGCAGGCGCTAGGATATTTGGTATCTATGGCAGAATCCCTTAATGCGCCTTCGTGTTCATCCCTTTTCCTTCCTCTTACTTTCTTCAGAGTCTCTTGTTGCAATTTGCCGACGGCACCGTTTATCTTGTAGGTAATATCTTGCAGCTCCTTCGAAGAAACGAAAATGCTAGGTTCGAATTAGAACGATTGGAGGCTTAGTTCTGAAAGTTGGAAATTAAATCAAACTCACATCATCTTGTTTTGTCATAGCAGATACACTAGAACGCTAGATTTGATTCAAAAAGCATTTGCTTTTAACTAGCATATGGAACTCATGCTTCCAGCTTTTACTATCTGTCACTTTCTTAACAACAACCTCGTTCAGGAACTTATTTTTCGGGCTCCGTGACGGCCTAGTTTCTGAACTCGGCCGCGGCAACCCAAGTTGCTTCCTGCAGACACTGTTACACTGCTACAAAACCTTTATCCAATCCGCAATCAATTATCGCTTCACGAGGATACCGTCTGAACCACTTTCACTCTTCAGTAGAAGAGTATGAGATGTTGGGCGTCTAGTTGAGGCCTAGAAATTAATTTCCGCAGCAATTTTCCTTAGTAGTGAAAACAAATGCCAGAACAGTATTATCTACGGATCCTCGCCCACATCAAAACCACCTACTTCGCACTGCTTTTTTGGCATCTGCGATCTTACCACAATTTAAATCCCAGTACCGTTACCGTCTTTATCACAAAACAAGCAGACTGCTGTTGCACGTCCCCCCTCACACATGTCATACCTACCGTTTTCAGCTGAAATCGGTCGGCGGCTTCCTTTAGAAACCAGAAAGCAACATCGGCAGTTGTTGTTGTCGTCATGATCTTTAAGACAAATTATAATCCAGTAATTAATGCGTTCAAGAATTGCACCGCCTTTGAGGAAATTTGGAAATTTCTGCTTTAAGACAATATCTCTTAGGTCTTACCGTAGTTACCTCTAACACTACCAGCGCTTTCTCCGTATCTACAACTAAAAACTGCCTTCTACCTTAGCGCTTGGAAGCATCTTGGGCGCCTCAGCTCCTATCACAACATTGCCGCGCTGATGCTGGGTCTCCGTCAGGATTCAACTCAAATTTAATTTACCTTAACGCAACATTCATTTGCTTGGAAGCAAAACAGCACAGGGTATTAAAAATCCCAACACATTGCAAGACAGTAAGAAACACTAAGAAATGTAAAACTTTCTGCTCGAGGAGTATTGTTAACTGTGAAAGTTGATATGATAAATTGTCTTAATCAATTGTCGATTACCGGCGAAACCAGCTGGCCGGTTTAAGCAAGCTTCTTCCCTTTTTCACCTATGATAAGTTGCGGTGGTTGTTGGTGATAGGTGAAAGGAGAAGCTACTGGGATAGGGTTGATTCCAAAAGTCAGTTACCAAAGACGATTACGGCGGCGACGCGTGACGTGTCTTGGTTAGAGGCGCGGTATTTGAGGTCGCGGTAGACAATAATTTTCAGACTGGGTGCCGCGGTGGGTTTTGGTGATTGCACTGTTCCTGGAATTGGAAGTTCAAATAGGCTGTATAGGATGTATTGTCCTGGCCCTTGTGCTGTCCTTGGTGGGTGTGGCTGGCGCCTTCCTACAGATCTACAGATAGGTCCTTTTCTCCCTCCCCCTAGGTTTCGTTTGTGCTGCTCGACAGTGTTGTGGATTACTTGACTATGGGTGTGAGTGTTGCAAGGAAGGAAGTTTGTTGAATTGAATTATGGGGCATGATGGTGGTGGTCAGCAGTAAACTAAGGAAGGCTCTTTTAGGATGTGTTCCAATTCGGGGAAATGTTCTCGGCGTTGCTGACTAGGTATGACGGTCGGAAATAGTGATCAAATTCTGAGGATTTCTAGAGAGCTTTCTTTATTCTGATTTACAGCCCTGTTAAAGTACCGGCCCGTTAACCGTTTCAGGCGCGCATCTGTAGACCGAGAATTTCTCTAAAAATGGTCCTTTTCTTCTGACGGAGGCGACGGAAAGCATATGGCGGTACGGTGGCAAACACGGAGAATGTGGAATCTGCAGCCTGGAACGTAGAGAGGAAGTCGTGGCATTGTTGGACCAAAGTCAAGCATTTGACGGAAGTGGAGAGGTCTAGGCGGGAGCCCAAGAATTCCAGGCGAACGTTGTTTTGATGTTGTAAAAGACAGGTGGCGAAATAGTATGACCTGTGTTTTTCGAGGAAGATGGATTGAGTGGGCTGGGAATGCCGTGACGATAGACGCAACGAGTACGCAATGGATAAAGCGTGGTGCTACGCGATGTTGACGTGACGACAAGAAGCGGTTCGTGTAAGAGTCCTTCATGCGATACTCTATTGAAAACCCTTTCGAAGTTTAAGAAGATCGCTGTGAGACAACCATTGAAGTTTATGGCAAAGGTAGCGTCTGTGCTTGAACAGAGAACTGGGTTTGAGGTGGATCTGCCCGGGGCAGAGACCGAATTGGTGAAGTGGTAGGATGTTGGCTTCCTCGAGGAACTCTTTCAGCCGGTTGGCTAGAATTCTCTCAAAGACTTAATTAATCCAAGGTACACAAATTTGTAGGTACACTACGGCAAAATTGATGTAATTGCAGGCTAGAATCGCGACAATACCGGTCTATTCAGAGGCTGGGTCACTGAATTCAAGTTGAGCCTCGCTACGCTACGCGAACAAGATGCACCACGAAAGTGGTGTCACTGATCAAGGTCCCCAAGAATATATATGTTATATATTACTCAGTGTTCCAACTCAAATGCTTTGTCGTCATTCTGACCATCAACTACAACACAAGTCACCCAGAAAATTCAAAGACAAACAAGGAAACGATAATTACTGATTACTAGTCGGCGCTCAACACGCTCCTTAGACGATACGGTGCGGTAGTCCCATAGGCTGAAATTCGATACCGTGACGTAGTAAGAATTCCAGAAAAGTTGGCTGCCGTTTGAGGCAACCATGACCATTTTGCGATTTCTCGGCTTTTTCATAACCTCAACCGATAACCGACCTTATCATCAAATTATTGGCAGTGCCGATGAACTCGGCAGGATGGTAAACCTTTTTGCAGGATTTAGGTGTTGGGTGACGTTAACGTACAGATTTTCATGCATAATATTCTATTTTACTTACAAGTCTAATTAGTCAATTTCTAAAATATACCATCCCTGTTATTGTGAAATCTCATTTTAAAATAATTTATTTGGGAACTTTATTGCAAAAAAATTGTTCTTCCTAAGAGCCGTCAATCAAATGACGACCTAAACTTCGGTCCCTATAAATAAGTAAATAACTAAATAACTAAATATCTACATAAACAAAATTAACTGAATCTGATGTTATTTTAATTATCTATAAGTATCATCCTTTTTGTAATGAAACGAAACGTGATACGATTATAATCATAAGCGTTACTGAAGAAATGTTCTTTAATCAAGAGACGAGTCTCAAAATAATCAGCTTTACTTCACTGATACTGTCACTTTCACTTTTAATTAAAGAAAAGTTAAAAAGTAAAAAGTAAAAAGTCATCTTGATAAAATAGACAATCAGTTTCATAGAATTCTTATAGACATCGATATAGTTATGTACTTCAATTACAATTGAACTTCACGTATATCGAAAACTACTTTAATAGAGAACTTCCGAATCTGATATATCAAAACAATTTTATCTTTTATTGTTAGTGGAGCACATAATAATAATAATAACACTAATGAAGGGTAATTTTAGACAGAAAATAAAATTATTCTATTCGACATTCTCATTGAATTATTCTGTAATTATTATAGAAGATTAAATGATGACCTCGTTACAATTAATATCATTGCTCTTTTAGGAAGTAAACATTTAATTAACAAAAGCTAAGGCAAAACTATACCTATAAAATGATTATTCCTAGCACGTTCAATAACATGTTACATTATAAAAACGACAGTTGGCTGGTATTCATAATAATAACGCTCTATAATATAAATTTTTATTGTTTACTCAATAACACTAAATGAGTTATTTGATATTGCAGTTAAATTTATATGTAGTCCTTTTATTTGATTTTATATTGCTATTGTTATGACTGCAAATTTTATTATTGAAATATACACTGCTCTAATACCCTCATTCTTTTTTTGTTTTCGGTTGCATGCCTATGGACTCTATCATTATTCAGGTAGAGAAAAACGAAAAACTATAAATTAGGAATCATTAAAAACAAATACAACAAGAATGCAATAAAAAGGACATTAGTGAAACGGTAAAACGTAGAAATTGTGATAATGTATTCTTAAAATACAATAAAGGAAATATTTTAGGGTCGTCGTCGTTTGTTTCAGAATTATTATATTTTTCCGAATAAACTACAATACATTGCGTTCGCTTTTGTTTTTTTTTATACATTGGACGTAAAAGGTCAAGGATTAAACTAGTCAAAATGACAAAAATGAGATAAGTTTCTATGTAACTAAAAAAACAGAAATTACTAGTAATCGCTTTTATCAAGCCCCAATTTTTGAAGAAAACCAAATGCCCGGTTCATGGTGATGTACGGAATTGGCGATTATCAGAAGTTCGCTAACAGACAGTAACAGTGTAGACTTCAATAAGTCAACAAGAGGAGAGCAGAGAGCGTAAAACTTGACGACAATAATTTTTCATCTTCAGGGTATGGATGTGCGTCAGGGTGTAGGAAAGGAAAGATATTCCAGCTGAATCCCTGGAACTTCTCAAAACTGTTTTGAAACCGACTGCAACGAGGAAAGAATGACCCGAGGCGAACAAAACCTCAAGATTCTGCTAGGGTGATAGTACCATTGGATGGGAATAAGAACGGGAACTCTGCCAAGGTCTTTACACTTCCGTGCACCATACTGAACTGTAAGGCAAAAGCATTCCTTCTTACCTAGAAACACAAAAGCTCTTGTATCAAGGATATACAGGACACCAAATGTCAGCATTATGCTAAACAATAATACAATTACTAAAAAAGGCAGATTCGAGGACCAGATAAAAATCTATCTTAAAGTCTAGAAGTTTGTTGAAACAACTAAATAAAGAGGTAAGAACATATAGTTAATTGCTCTTAATGCCATTCAGACAACAACTATACACTGCTTTCGAGTTAGTATTAAAGAGAAATCTTCAAGTAATAAACAGTAAAAGTTTGGTACATATAGAAAAACTGTTAGAAGCTTTCTGGAGAACCAGATCAGAAAAGGAAATAAATAATCCATAGACCAAATGTCGAATTTAAATTGTACGTCAAATTAAAGTCGTCACTTTTGGATTAATTACGTCAGAATAAGACCATTCCTGGACGTTATCCTGGAAACGCCATAGATTCTAAACTTTCTTAGAAGACCAGAGGAAATTCAACTAGTATTTTAAATTTAGAGTAAGTAATTAAGCCAATTATTGAAAAGGTTAATAAGAATTATTATTAAGAATGTGTACAATATGGATAATTGTACAATCAATCACGCCTGCCATTGCCGAGCAAGTTATAATCAAACAATAGTCATTAAAAATGTTGTACACTTCCAGAACATAAAGCTGCGTACAAAGACATATACTGCCATAGAATCTTCTCTATTTTTGGAAAACAAAAGTAACATGAATGACAAGCGCCTACGGCACAATACAACCAAAAGGAAGAAAATAGTACTAGTCAAATTTAAATACAACCATGAAATCAATTGTAAATCTTAAAACTGGCTTAAAATGAAATGACTCAGCGAAAAAAGATAAATAAAACATTTGGAGAAAGATTCATACAAACAATCGCAAAGATTAAAACCATACAAAAGATTCATGAGTAGATATTCCTATACTGACTCTTCTCGAAGATATTCAAGAGTACAATGAAGAGATCTTACTCAATGGGACCCAAACAAATGATGACATTCCAATTTTCTCTGAACCTTATCTTACAGCCAAACCCTCAATATTGTCATTAACGAACTTCTAAATCTCTTGATTTTTTTTAAAGAAAAGCCCAACTCCTATAACCTCAAGACAAAAACTGAATTGAACTCGTTCTGATAGAGTCCCATGACCTTAGACCGCTCAGATGCTGTAGCTGAAAAGTTAACCAATCGACGCGTCAATACTCGCAATTGACAACAGGATAAGAGAACAGGATTGATGAACCAACAACAAAATAAATAAATAGAAACATAGCGAAATGAGCTCTGCAAGGAACAAGACAGAGAGTATATCAATATAAGAAATGTCAAAAATCCTTGCCTCAAAAATCGTGTGAAATCTCATCTAGTTACTTAGTCATATTCAGCAGTCTAAAAACAAATCATATCAAAGAATAACCAAAATTACATCTTACTAGTTTTTATTTAAGACATACCCCATGGATCTAAAAAGTCTATAATGCTCAAGAAAGAAGACTTACGCGATATAAACAACCTTCAAAAAATCCCAACCGAAAGATTGTCATCATTACTAATCAGTAAATTAGACTGAGCATAAAATCATGTCGAAGAAAGATTGTTCAGCATCATATCGTCACATTAGACTTAGAAAAATCCTTTTGCTCTCTTTCCATATACAAAGCTAGGATGATGTCTCTAGCTGTTAAGTCTGTTTAAGTCTGACAGTGAAACCCGTTGTCCCTCATGCTTACCAATATTAGTATGTTAGATGTAGTTCTAGACATTTTTTCTAACCCGGAAGTCGCGTCAGTCTACCAGTGAGGAACAGAAATCTTAGTGGTGAAAGGTAACAGCTGCTCAACAAACTGAATCGCTACGTTAAGAAGGTAAGGGAAACGGTTAGACATTAAAACAGCAACAGAATTCAGTATTCAAAACTTTGACTAACCAAGTTTCTGGTAATAAAGAATTAGAATTTCACGATATTAACTTAAGCAGTTTTGTACAGTGCTCGTAAAGGATTTGATCAAACCCTGACAATGCAAAACTTAGCCAAGTTGTAGTATCAGAAAATCTTTAAAATTCCAAACTAGATGTGCCTGAAATCCAGTGTTCAGGGTCTATTAGAGAAGATATCCAAAAGACCTCTGAATTTAAGGTTTTCTGATTCAAACCTAATTCAATGGTTTCGATAAACAAATTTCCGTTTATTTGCCTTTAGAACGCCAATACTGGAGAATTTTAAACTAGACACATTATGCTATTAGGAAGCCTTTAAATCTCACACAAAATGTATCTGAAACCCAGTCTGCAGGGTCTACTAAAGAGATGCCAAAAAACTCCTGAATTAGAAGTCTTCTGATCCAAACTTAATTCAATACATTGATTAAAGATTTCCCCCGTCCCAACTTATTTACCATTAGTTCGTGCATTTATGAAAACTGTAACAAGTCTCGGAATCATCCACTGCTCATAGTTTTCCAATCGTCTACAACATAGCAAGATATTCACGTTTGCTGACTGAGTAATTTCTTTCGGCCTTATTAAGAGATTGACTAAGATAAAAAATTACCCCTTCGGAGCCATGAGCAGTCTGCGACAGTACAGCTCTACTCTAAAAGCAGCGCCAGTTTGGACAGAAAAGGATAAGATGAAATCGGAACAAGACAGAATTGGCGCACTAATTAACTGTTCTTTGATTTTAATCGAGACTTCATTACAGGTTTCATCCCATTAAAAAATTCTACTCTTTTTCAAAAGAGTTTTCAAAGAGGTAACAGTGGTCAAAGACTTTGGTTACTAGCAAGCTACCTCAACAATTCGCTTAACTTGCTCATTCTTAGGGACTAGGATATTGAATATGGCGTCGGCCTTTTCAGAATCGACCAAAAGACTTTTGGAATTTACAACATATCCCAAATATTTAAGTTCCGATTTACAAAAGCGACATTTGTCACGCTCTAACTTAAATTCAGCTTTATGCAGTCTAGCAAGGATCTCGTCTAGAATCTCGAGTTGTTTTTCGAAAGTAGACGTGCAGCTGATTATATCATCTAAATAAACAAAAACATAAGGCTTCAAGTTCAGGAGCCAATGGTCAATAAAACGTAGTTCTGTGGGCGATGCATTGTGCAAAGGCCAGGATCTGGGACAGTAAATGTTGTATATTGTTTAGACTTCTCGGTCGTGGAATTTGTTAATACTCCGACTTAATGTCCAACGATGTAATATAACGTGCATCACGCAGTCGGTCAAAATATCTGAAGCATAGGGAAGTGGATAAGCATTATTTTCTATTAATGCATTTAATTTTCGAAAGTCTACACAAAAACGAAACTTATCATTCTTTTTCCTAACAAGAATAATAGGACTGGATCAAGGACTGTTTGACTTCTCAGCTATCCTCCTATCTAATTCTGCATTAATTTGTTTCTGAACAACTGGAGGTACCGGATAATAATGCTGCTTGACTGGCTTAGCTTTTGTTGTAATCTTGTCTTATATTTCTTCAACAAGCCTAACTGTTCAGTACCTTCAGGAAATTGCTTAGAAACCGTTTGTTGTACTCGAAAATCCTAATCGAGGTCTAGCCCTTCTCGCGACTGCAAAAATGACATAAAAGGATCGACAGAAGCCAGGTCATTCTCAGCAAACTTTCATTCATGTTCAAAAATCAATTTCTAAAATGGGACAAATATGGGACGACCAAAACATCCAAAACTGCAACTCTATACTGTGATCTAAAGTGTAAGGACAAAGAATCTAAACTATGGAAGGGTTCGCTATTGGCAATGGGGCAACTGGATCTATTTCTCTTATTCAACCTCAACCCAAGCGACGATAGAACCTCAGAACTTTTACGACCTGAAATGGTACAAGTAGCACCGGGATCTAACAAGGCAGAAATGTGTCGACCACTAATCTCGTCAGTGAGATAAGACCTCTCATCATCTTGGGCATGTTCAAAAACATAATCTAAAAGTACTCTGGTTTTAGCAAAATGGGGCTCGTCTTTACAAAAGTGGCTCTCGTAAAACGAGTCAAATTTCGGGGACTAAAGGAAGGTATCGCTCGATTACTCAACACCCTCTCTGCTCGTTCCCCGAGCTCAAAGAATGTGAACATCTAGGACATGAAGAAGTGGTAGCATCTGCTTTTGCACATGTATAACACAAACGTTTAGTTGTTCGTGTAGGGCATGCCAAAAATTTACGGTCTACTTCTCTACAGTTCCAACACTTGGACTTAATTGGCTTAAAAGACTTAGATGGTTTAAAAGGTTTTGGTGCCTTAGGGGGAGGCTCAACAGCAACGGCAGATCTGATTCTACGTCATTTTTATTTTCAAACTATTCTGTTCAAACGCTTTAAAACTCAAATCAAAAATCTAAGTACCCATGTTAAGGTGTGTAACCAGTACTTCTCATTCCTTAGTTTTTATATTGTAAGTCGTACGTATTATTTGACAGTTGTATTGCTTTTTCATCTTGAGGTTGACATTTGTGAGTAACAAAGTCATTGGTACTGGAATAAAATTTATTAATGGATAATTTTAAAGAAAACGTTTTTGCTTTAGTATAAACTTTCAAATTTTACTAATAATGTTTGGTATGACAGTCCTCAAATCTAATTGTTTAGAAACAATATTAGTGGTGTAAACATACAAAAACAGTGATCTCTATCATACCAACATGAGGAAGTGAAAAGCTCTTTTGGTTTTTGTTTTAAAGTTTTTGCAGATTTAATTATCAATAGTATTGCGCTTCTCCTGAACTGAATTAACTCTTGCATCGAAGTATCATATGATTTACAGCGTGGCACTTTCTTAAAACCTGGCCAAAATCCCAAATTACAAAGTTTCTAAAAATTAACTAAAATACTTCGTCACTTATAGAAAAAAGTCTGGTCTATCAGGGGGGTGAATATACCGTTACGATTATTCCTGTAATTATTTTATAGTGTCTAAGTAAAGTGGACACATCTGCTTGTCAGAGTTGCATCCAAATAGACATATTTTAAAGTGATATTTTTGTGACTGTAGAAGAATATCTAAAAACTTTAATATGGACACAATAACTCAAAGTAAGTAGTTCATTATGTCCTAATAACAAATTACAAAGTTTTACGAAAACTTGTGAAAAATAGGAGTTATAAGTAAGTTGTAGGAAGCAAAGTAAATTTCCATATTGCTATGTTTCTTTTGAGCTACAAAAAGTTACTAACAGTTACCGAACTTGATTTCAACATGAATATTTTCTTTAGAATATTGCGAAGAAAACCGAAACAAAATTAGGTGCGATCACTCCCGAATTTTGTTGTTTTTTAATTTTTTCTTTAAGGGTATCGTATGGCTATGTGGTAATCTTATGGGCGTGCAAAACTAACTTTGCAACTAGGTATGTTTTAAAATATTGCAAATAGTTGCTTTGTAGAAACTAAAATTTAAGTATTTTATATCGTTCTAAATGGCCAATAAAACTTTTTTTAAAATTTCTGTTTTCTTTCTTTAAGGGCACTGAGATTTCGGATGACTTAACCAACGACAAGAGCGATTAAGTAAAATTAATAATAATATTACTTTATTCAGTTAGAAATGCTGTTATTCAACATTAGAAAGTGTTATATTTTACTCTTAGGACAAACTGGAATTTTGGTCAGATATTTTGCATTCCGGCCCACTGTGCGCGGTAACAAAATCTGCGAATGGTGCCCATTATTGCTGATTTCTATTTCCAAATTCTGACTTTTAGTCTGGTACACCATCCCATTTATTCGCAACACAAGGTTTTGATTTAGTGAACGAACGCAACTTCACTACAGACAGGCAACGCAGTGGCATAAGTGATTTTGGTCACCTTTTTGTTCGGTGGCTTAAGGGCTGAAAAATACTGTAACAGTTTCAAAATAATCTACACCCGAAAAAGAACTCCACATACCTACTACATATTGATTGAGGAAGGTACTCAAAATTCACAAGAGGTCACAAAACGTTTTCAATCTCTCGTTAGATCTGGCGATAGCGCCATCTTAGGCAAAATTACTTTCAGAAGGGAATTCTCTAGACCGACTCTGTTTGATGTTGCCTATCAATCAATTTATTATTGTCTTATCTTTTAAATTAAATTCAGATCAGAGTTTTAGAGTATATATGGACATCGTGAACTAGCAGCAATTAGAACCTCTGTTATTTATAACTACCAACTCTGCTTTGAAAAAGGCTGAGGTCTATTTACTTAGCCTGTATAGGCTATGTAATACCAGAATACTGTAGTCAGAATAGTGCAACAAAGAATGATAAAAAACACATTTTTAAATTGAATACTAACGATATGGAACATTGATTCTCTGGCTGAATTCTGTTTGCCAATACTGCGCATCTAAGGCAACTTAACAATACGGTGAAAACCATGCGCAGACATACAAGTTGAGTTAGCAACCCTCCATCATATTATAATACCAATTAAACTGAATTCAAACCTTGCCTTTAGTCTAAGCAACGGAAATGATTACCAGTTCATACAATGCAGATTTTTTGCCTTTAGCACAACTGCGAGCACAGCCACGAGCTTGAATTACGTTACTACCTCTAAATTTGTATTTATTTCGTTCTTGACTGAAGGACAGTTCATCAAAAAACAAAATTGAGAAGAATAGAGAAACTTTGTGATATATTTATTATTGATCTTGTTTTTGATGTGAGTGTGGTTAATGTCACCACCATGACCTTGGATTATTTTAAAATGTTTTGTAATTGCCTGCAAATTCTAATGTTTCTATTAGTTTTCCAAATTTCATCTTCACAAAAATCGCATATTTGTCTAATGTAGATTTCATCAAACTTTTTCGGCAGGACTGTATTCTATATGTCAATATTCTTGTAGAATTCTTCTTTTTGATTTTCCTATATTCCTTTATTTGAATTTTCTGCACTTGCAAAGATGTGTTTTTCCTTTCAAATCTGAGTAACTTTCATAAACATAATGAACAATAAATAATATTAGTATCTTACCGGATGGATTAGTCCAAACGTCCTGTTCCAAAATGATTGATAATCATCTAATTAATAGAATCAATTATGTTAATGAAAATTAAATTTGTTTTTATAAAGATATAGCCTCATTGTTTACAGGGCGTCACTTCATATTCAAAATTAAATTAGCAATCGATAGTTGTATCGATACGAATACGAAGGTTGTCTTATTGTTATGCACGCCTAAATATGTAAACCGATCTACTAAATTCCTGGCGCTGACCCTGAACAGAAACAAGAAACAATATTTATTTATGTCTATAAAAGAATATAAAAAGATTCAAAATAATATTGGCATGATATTATTAAAACGATGAATGTATTAAGAATAATCAATAACCAATAGAAAGTTCTGTTAACTACCTTATTAATTATTCGGTTAATTATTAACAGTTAGCTTTTATACATTAATTAGCAAGTTAACTAATTATAAATAACTTAAAACCAGTTCAGTGTATTGGCTCTCCTTTTTATATTATTAAAGCCACAGTGCAAAAACCAGTCGATAAAGGACAAATTACTATAAAATGCTTTCACGTTACCTTAAATGTTATTATTTATAAATCATGCTTATTGCTACCACGTTTCTCAACGTAGGAAGTAACTAGTATTATTATTCTATTGTGTTCTACTAGGTGTATTGAAACCTTATCACTTTTATGAGTTTCAACACCTACTTTCATCATTACAACTAGGTTACATGTATTTGGATAAAATAAAATCTCGTCTAGTCTGCATTTCATTATTATTATTACTACTGCTATTAAGAAACTTTTACCTTTCACTAATCGCAATAAGACAAAAGGAAAAACAACAAACAATTTTTCTATAAACAGAAAGTTAGAAGGACCTTCAGTGACAATGTTGGAAACTTTTTACTTTACTCGAACCGTCTATGTGGCAGAAACGAAGTTTTCTATAGATGTTTTCGGCTGTCCAATTTCCGTACTACTATAGAGAGTGTAACAGACAATATGAATTTTGTTCATTATTTTAATTTCCTGGAATTCTGAAGGGAAAATTTTGTTTCGTAACTTTATATATTAGACAGCAGAAAGTTGGTGGTAAAAAGGGTGATATCGTTTAATTTTATATTTTAGCTCCTTTTTAAAATATCACCGCCACTGACTTTACAGTTATTAGTTCAAAGTTTTCAAATAGAAGTTAATATTTTATGATTCCCCTGGGAAAGTTTACAATCAAGTTTTTGAAAATTTTATATTGTAAAGTAAAAACTTGACTAGAAAAGGTCATGCGTAAGGAATGGCGACTGCATGGAAACAATTTCTGTAGTAATTTTATTAAAGGATATTTGGTGACAATTTTGAATAAATTAAGGTAATAAAGATGAATTACTGCAGGTATTAAATCGTTTTCAGTGCAGTTCGAATTAAATCTGATCTGATTAAAAATGCTAACTTAAAATACGAAAAGCTTGCATCTTTGTCATATCAAATATTTCTTTAAGGTACTGAACTACAAATTTATAGGTTTCTTCTAAACAAAGATCAGAAATAAGCGAGAAATGCAAGTAAAGACTTTATTACACAATTTAATCAAGTCAGTCGTAATTCTTCTACCTTATACCATCAACGGTGATTTGGTAGCTTAAAAATCAAGGCCTTACAGAAGATTTTATACTTTATGCAGTTACGGCGTAAAATGGTTCTCAGACCCTACGTCAATATTCATATTATCTATGCTCACTTTAACCTTCTGAGATCTCTTAATCAAAAGACTTACTTTCTGATAATTTACCATGTTATTGCATTTGTTATGGTAACTGTCAAAAGACCAATTTGTAATTCAACAATGGACTAGCAAACAGGATGGTACATGTCCTCATTCTGCCAAAAACGCCAGTTCATTAATTTTTATTTTGTATACCATATATCCCGGGACCTAAATGAGCGTTACCAAGTTTTTAGGTTGAAACACCTCATATAGGATGTAATTTTTGAATCGGCTAGAATCTGAAAAATACGCAAACTAGGAACTAAAAACCTTCTGATTGGAATGCTGTCGCATTTTTATCAACAGAAAACCAAAGCTTCCGTCTTAGTTTAGAGGAAAAAAGGTCAAGTCTAAGTATTCAGAAGGACCTCCAAACCAAAAAGTACTAGGGTTACCATAGGTAAGGAGCTGAAATACACTTTTTGGCTGGCTATATTTCTACGTTTGCAACAGTCTGATGCGTTCCATATTTGACCTGAACGTGCTCTAGAAAAGGATCTACGTACAGTCTTTGAATCATAATAATCCTAATATGGTTAGATTCTGAAATTAAAAAAATGGAGACAAAAGGCTAAGAAAGTAGTCCAAGCAAGGCCACAAACAGCAGGAAAAGAAATCCCTGTCGATAAAAATCCAAATTTCTGCCTATAAACGGTACAGTATTTCCCCACTTTACCAAAAAACTGAAATAGCACATGATAGATGCAATAGAAAAGCTTTGTTCTTGATGTCACAGATTCCTAAATGACGCGCTTCTGTTTTTATCTAGAATATATCGACAATTAACTTTATCCTGACTAGGTGTACTTCTAACATAGTGGCATAACAATCATCTCAGTAACCCCTGCAAATGTACAGAAAAAGGTTCTCAGAAGGTAGGCCAGATTGGATGTGATATACATTTGGAAGCGGAGTAATAATGTTCAACGAAAATTTAAATCTTACTTTTATTTTCCTTAGGATTAAATCTATTGATAGATTTTTCTCAACTATCTTTACATTGACACCGACTCACAGAAATCTATCAGACAAATCTCAGCTAATTTGTAAATAGTGACCTTCTTCCAACTAAGCAATGAAACTGAGTAAAATAAGTATGCAAATGGCAGTTAGTTACACAGCTTAGGCTGGACTGTACTTTTTAGGACCAATCGAGAATCTCCAAACAAGCAATTCCTACATAGCTTGTAGTAGATAGGGAAAAAATTCAGGCAACCCTGATATTGGGAAAACGGTTCTTGGTAGTCATATGGATGTTTCTGAAAAGAGTAGCCTACAAATCTTGCAAAGGCGAATAAGATCACAGTAATAAATAAAATAAAATAATTAGACTTATAGCTAGACGAGACAAATTGTCTTGGAATGATTTCCTCTTTTTGATAGAATAGAATTTAGTCACTAAGAGTTTTATTTATTTAACATATCTTTTATGTTACGATACAAAGTAGGGAAGGTTACGTGTAAGAAATCACATCAACAAGATTCCTTCTTTAGTTTTTCCTCGTTTTTAATTAAAACAACGTTTCGGAGACTTATAGGAAAACATTTTTCCTTGACCATTACTTTTTTAAAGAATGCAAATGCTGTTTCACAATTTCTCCTTAATACAGGGCTTGCTGGAAAACTTCTTGTGAACAGAATTTGACAAAAAAAACCCTGCAGATCTCTTAATAAGGCCTATAAGCCATGCTCCCTGCAGAAGTGATCTCCAAGCCTGGGACATCAATTGGCAGCCCAGAGATCCCGACCAAACTTCCATGAATTTCTTCTTATGGGTTTAGTGACTCAGCAAGGTTTCCTTGCTTTGTAGGTAAAAACTCTCTTTAACTGCATCTCTACTGTCGTAATTTATTTCGGCTAACAATATAGACTGGACAATTTGGAAAACGGCTCAGAAATAAGTTTTAGGGGCGTTTGGGATAACAATTTTCCCAAAGGGTTTTCTGGACTAGTTTAACTCCGCTAAATTCGGAATTAAATGTTGGCAGGTAGAAAAATGAACCGGAAGCCCGAATTCATGATGGAGTTTAAGAGAGCGTTAAAAGAATATTTTCACATTATGATGATCATGAGTAGAATTCTAGGGTGCACAGCCTGGTAGATTGGCCTAGTCGCCGAAACCTAATCTAAATCTAATCTTAATAAATTTAGTATTTCGTCAAGCGAGAGTTTGCTTTGAGCCCTAAGTCTCGATGCCACGCAAGTGATTACATGACAATATTATTTATTTAGTATTTTGTTGGTTGTTTTGTTTAAAATATACTTTTACATTCTATAGTCGAAAAAATTTTAAAATCCTCCATTCTTACATACACTGATGGGAAACAAAGATTTAGTGGAATGAGTAACTTTGCTCTCTCCTAAAGTATTTTTGCCTCCTGATTCCGAATAAGAGATCACAAATTGTTTAATGGGCATCCAGTTTCTGTCATATTGCATTTGCAATAATTTTGCCTGTCCTGCCCCTTATAATGATATTTTTTTGAATTTTTTAGGCTGGAAACATCATCCATTTGTCTGCAGGGCTTGCTCTATGAGCTAATGGAAAGGGACCAGATCGCCGCGGGTTTTCCAAGAATGACTAGTTCCAGGGTTTACGTGCTTCGGATTCAAAAGAGCTGCATACCAAGAGCTTCATTCTTATCACTTTAAAAAAATTAATCAATAGAACTCAAACCTGCCATAGACCATCTGTCTAGCTGGCGCGTCAGAGTAATAAGGGAGCTATGGGGCTTCCAAGGGCCAAACGCCTCGTCCGACGCAATCATACGGACCCTTCGTCATGTAGATACATCTCGTTGCTGGCTTTGAGATGTTAGGCTTGGTATCCGGACGAAGCGATAACCCAGGCCACTCGGGTCAGTTGGCGAAAGACAGACGAGAAGTGTCAGGGGTGAAAACTATGATTAATGACAGATGATGAGTATAGGGTGTGGCAAAGGAAATGAAGTTGACCATGTCAAAGGCTAGTTTTTCACATTATATAATAGGATAGGCGAAGGAGGTAGTACGGTAGAGAAACTCTATGGCTCGGTGTATCTTCCTCTTAAAAATAAGTAGTACAAAGGATCAGAAGGGAAAGGGGTTGGCGGGTTTATTTTTGCTATGAAGAATTGGAGGCAGTGTGATGAATCGGATTTCATTGAGCATGTTTATTTATTTTGGTTGAAGTTATTAGAATAGAATGTCTTTCGTGTATATTTCTCGCTCTCTATTTTTATTTACGTTAATCTTTTATTATGATAATTTTATTTTGTTAATTATTTCTGTTACCTTTGTTACTATTACGCTAGACATCCCGACAACTTTTGTTATGTTTGTGGCGAGGTGACCTTAAGAGCCTAGAGAAGAAATATTGCACGGTTGATCAATAAAAGTTATTATCTGTATTTTCAATGCAAAATTGGTGATCAAGACAAACTCTGGGCTCTACATGTTTGTTGTTTATCGTGTGTTACATAGCTTACAAGCTAGCTCAACGGTAAAGGACACCATTTGCAGTCCTAGTGGTATGGAGGGAACCAAAGACCATAGTACAGACTGGTATAACAAGTAAAGCAAAACATTCGGTGAAATATCCAGATATTCCTTAGGCCAGCTTAGAGCTGTCAGTTCCCACTCCAGCTACAATTTGAACTGCGGATCTCAAGGAAGATATAAACGCTGATTTGGCTGAAGAAGAAGCTGTCACCGGCAGCAAGAGCTTGAACACTTGGTTTCAATGAAGGGTGACTTAGTTTATTGCAACGATGTGAACTCTCTGCTGAATGCAATAGGACACGAACATACTCCTCAAGAGTGGAGGCTTTTTTATAGATTCTTCTGTGTAATGGCAACGAAAATCCGGATACACTAAGTTTTGTTGCTTTCTCTGTGAATGGGATAGCAGAAATTGCAAGAATCACTCTACAAAAAAACAGTGGCCTCTAAAAAACGATCTCACACCTGGGAGAAAAAATGTCTTGCACCAGCCTTTGAAGTTTTCCTTCCGCCACTTCATATAAAACTTGGACCCATGAAGAATTTTGTTAAGGCCATCGACCATATGAATAAAGTGGAGTAAATGCTTTCACTATATGTCTATCTCATTTTTACCAATTAGAAAACATATCTTTGATCCTTTATTAATTGAAGTGTAATGAATCCTGATGATGAGGGTCTTGCATACCTAAAAAGTTAGTTACCAAGAAAATAAGTGAGACCAAAATCAAGGAAGGAAATTTTGTAGGGCCTAAGATAAGCGAGCTGGTGAAAGACTCTTATTATGATTCGAAGTTAAGTGAGACAGATGCGGCTGCGTGACAATCATTCAAAAACATCGTAGTGAACTTTCTTGGAAATCATAAATCGCCAAGCTACAGAAAGCTTGTGGCTGAGTTATTAGAAAATTATAAAGAATTGGAATGTAATATGTCTCTGAAGATAAATCTAATGAGCTCCCATCTAGATCTTTTTTCCGAGAATCTATGAGCCGTTAGTGATGAGCATGGGGAGCAGTTTCATCAGGATAGCGCACAACTTAAAGTCCGTTTCAAAGGCAAATGGAGCCTAGATATATTTGTAGGCTATTGCTGGGGACTAAAAAGGGACGCACCTGCAGCAAAATTTTGACGAAAGTCAAGTAAAAATAGTTTGAACAACATCGATAAGATTCTTTAAAAGAAGGAAATATCAACCTATTCTCTTAATAATATGTGAGTTTTGTCTCATATTCAACTATCTAATACGAGATATGAAATTGGGTCTAAAAATGTGAGACTATTAAAAAGAGAAGATTTGGTAACCCTACAGATGGCGGAATCTTTGCTGCCAACAGCTAGAATCTATTGAACAGTTTAATAGAAAGCAAGAAAAATTCTGGTACTAAACATAACTTCAATTTATTAAATAAATTCATCAATTTTACCCTAAGTGCAAAAGTCCTAATTATGCTGCATTGCTATTATTGAAGCATTTGAGCTCTATTTAGATTTTAGCTTCTGAAAATTTGATATAACTTACTAAACGACATTAACCCTCAAAAATAAATTTGACAGTTCATTATTATGCTGGAGTGGGTTGTCAGCTATTCTCAGGTACACTTTAATCACCACTTAGCGCAAAATAACGATACGTTCAATACGAATTATTGAGTTTATTGAACACACCTAATATTCTGTACACGAAATTGAAATTCACTCTGAATTAAAAATGGGATACGATTCTTTTCGAACCTCTGTTTAGACATTTGACATTGTAAATCTTAAACACTTACAATTAGTCACTTTCAATAATTACAACTTCTTTGTTAACTCGCTTTCTTCTACGTTGTTTTTTATATCTGTTATTAAAGCCTGTTCTATCGATTGGTATTTGTTTCTCATTATTCTGGACTTGATTAGTTTTGTATAAATTTTGTAATTCGAGAGCCTGAATGCATTTAAAGGTGGTAGGATGTACTACAAAATGAATGCTTTATTAACTTTTTATGAACTACCAAAATGGGTATTTGTTAGAATATAATAAAACCGTATTTAAAAATAACGCTATGTAGGTATATCGATCATTCACAAAGTAAACAGAAAGTTCATTATTTATTGCAACGCCTACTTAAAACACGGTTATGAAATATAACTTTCAAACAAAAGTAAAACTAAACTATTCTACCTGATAAAGATTAAAGAAATAAAGAAATTATCCACACCAGATGCCCAATTGTTTACTTTGTAATCATTATTTAATAATAATAATACCCTGATTGATTCATTCATGAAACTTTTCTTTTATAGGACACATCACATAAGGGAATATAAAAATATCCTGAGAACATTGTAGGTGTAGAAACCGACAATATATGAAAAATTCAAAATTTTTCATACTTTTCGTTCTGGCTTATTATTAGTTCCTAGAGATATGTACAATCTTTTTCATCTTATTATACACCTTTGCAATATGCTCATTCCTTTTAAAAATGTGAATAGCAACGACGTTTCGAATAAGAATAAGAAAAGCTGGTTTTTAATATTAAAATGGGGGGGATTGAATTTCAGAATAAAAATGTATTTCTAAAGACTGTTTATCCAGGTTAATGGATTTTTTTGCTATGTGTTTCTTATTTTAAAATATTACTATTCGTAATAACAATATAATAGTAGTTTGTTCGTAATTCTGAAAATAAAGCTTTATAAATTATTTTTTAATAATGGGGTTATGTAAAATAATTTCTGGTAAAAGAACTGGTAGTAAAATTTGTGACAAAAGCGAGTTCATTTATTTAATTTGTTGAAATAAGGTGGTGGTTAGGTTTGCTGATTTAAAAAAGAGTATTATTTATCGAGTTATTAGTTGTTGCATGTCTAGTTGTTGTTTGTTGAGGAACGAATGGATTAAACCAAAACATAATATTAATAAAAATCGATACGCTTATACAAGTAATAATAATAGTAATAACGGTTATTTACGAAATTTTCCGCCTTTCCATTAGTAAAATACGCTTTTTGAATAACGCCCCACCATTCAATTTTTGCGCTTCCTTTTTATATTGAGCTTATTTTTAATGATTCTATTCTAATTTTTTTTAAACGAAAATCTCTTATACACTATATAATATTACCTATACACTACATAATTTCAAACCATTTCAATATATTTGATCCTTTTTTATGTAAATAACAAAAATTTATAATAACGAGACTAGAAATCTACTTTATGTGAGCAATTTATTTTATTAAAATTGGAACTCCAGCTAAATTAGTAAAGTGTATTACTCTAAGGTGGCGGGAATGTCTACAGTTCCAAATTATGATTGGCTTTTTTACCATATTTTTTCTATGTTTTGAATTTAATCAGATGCTGTAATAATTAAGAAATTAAATAAAAATTGGAAGTTTCTCATCAATTGTTGGATGCAACGGCTGCTGTTTTCTTCGAGTAGTCTTCTACTTTAACATTAAATTATATGTAGAAATGTACAAATGAAAATTATTATGTCTATTGTAGTGATAACCTTGACCTAGACAAGGTTTAATAATGTTTGTCTAATGCTAATATTTTTTTAATGTGCAGCACACAAATGGATGTCTAACAACTGTACTCAAATAAATGACAGTGTACAGGTCTTGAAAATTCATTGTACGTTTGCACATCCATGTTTGCAGTTAATTGCTAGGGTCAAATCGTAGACTTATGCTCTGTTTATCGCTCAAAATGACTGACTGCTCTCGAAGTATTTCAAAGTTATTGATATCATTGTGCTAATTCAAAAATCTGACAAGCTGGGCACTCGGCTGGAAAACCTAATTCGAGTATGCTGAATTCAATGGTGCTAGCCGTTGGCGCTTTTTTTCAAGAGATTTGAGGCTCGAAGGTTATAGGCCTAAGGATACCAAAAACACGTTATTTTTGCATTTTTTTACCATTTATTGAATTTAAATCAGTGGAAATCGATCAGATATTTGTTCGATTACAATTACCATATGGAAGTTCTGATGTTAAGCGTTTTTTAATAATATGCACCATGAATATACACCCGAAGATTGGCGTTTGTTTATCGATTTCTCCAAAAGCTTGAAGGCAGTTCGTCTCCACGTAACCAATTCAAAAAATTTCGTTCCGATCGGATTGAGCACCGACACGAAGGAAACTTATGCATCATTGAAAAAAATCATCGAGTATGTGAATACAATAAACATAAGTGGAAGATTTGTGCCGATTTGAAAGTGATAACGCTTTTGAGAGGAATGCAAACGAGATACACCAAAAATAAAGGTTGAACACGCCAAAACGTGGACACTTAAAATTTTATTTTATAAAAAAAGAAGTTATTATTTGAACAAAAACAAGAGATGTCTTTTACATGTGAACAATATTTGTTTAATCTAATTTACCATCATACGCCACAGAACGTACTTTACGTCGTATACGACTCATTCGGGTTTGCACGTCCTCATCGCTGACTCTTTTTGTAGCCCATGACCAGGCTTTCTGTAGAGCAGCCACGGAATTGGCTTCTCCACCTTTCTTTTTTAAGATGTATTTCATTATAGACCAATACTCTTCGATTGGTCGAAGTTCGGGACTGTAGAGGGGGATTGCAGTCTTTGGGAACTACAACAACTCCATTTGCTCATACAACTCTTCCACTGATTTAGCATAGTTAAGTCTGGCCAAAACAATGGTTATGACTTATGCTCTCGTAGAAAAGGCAGAAGCCGCTTTTGCAAGCATTCCGTTTTGTAAATTTCCTGGTTCATTGTTCCCGTGGTGATGAATGACCGACTTCTTTTTCCACAGCTACAAATAGCTTGCTAAAGTAAGTATTTTCTTGGATACTTGGACCTGTTTTTAAGTTTACAATCTTCTGGAGCATCTTTACGACTTTTGCTGGTGTAAAACTCGTGACTCGGAATTTGCTTTGATATAAGTTTCGTCATCCATCACCATGCATTCATATCTTGTTAAAAAATTTTTGTACAATTTCCTCGATCTACGTTTTGGCAGTTAAATTCTGTTTAGCATTACGATCGTGTGCGATTTGGGCCTTATAACTTTTTAAACTAGCTTTACTCTTAACTTTTTGTACATATGATTGGGACATTTTTATCTTTTTAGCCACATCACGCGATGACAACTTGGGATTGGATACAAAAAGCTGTAATACGCGTTGTTCCTTCTTTTTGTCCTTGACTCCTTGTTTTCCTCCGCTTCCTGGCTTCTTTTCCACTGTTAAACGGTCTCGAAGCTTTTTTAAAACAGAACAAGCAGTTGAATGAGGATAATTTAACTTTTTTGCTAGTGGTCTATAACTTATTAGAGGGTTTTTAGTGTTTTCGTGCAAGATAATTTCACGTAGCTGAAGTTGACGGCTTGCCATGTGAACAACGAATAAACAACAAAAAATATCAATTGTCACATTTTGTTTCTATGGCTACTAGATATGTTTTGTCAAAATAAAAACCAACCTATGTTTCTTATCTTAGCACTAGTAAGTTCTAATTCGTGCCCATGTTTTGGCGTGTTCAACCTTTATGTGCTTCATCTGCTTATGGGATACCCGTTTTGCTGGCGATCAATATCAAGAACGCAACTGGCCTCTACGTGAACAAATTTAGATTGCGACGAAACAATATTATTGAGACGCCACTTGTGCCAATCGAAAAAGTATTGCTACCACTGCTCCACATCAAACTAGGGATTTTTAAAAATTTCTTAAAAGTATTGAATCCAGAAGGAAATGCATTCAACGAATTGCGTCCCATTTTTCCACGGTTAAGTGGGATGAAAAGGTGTTTCAATCAAATAAAATTTAATTTCATATAATGGTTATCTTAATAGACTGGACATTCGTCGTTAGATGAAGGATCAAGCATTTGAAAATGCACTCAGTGATCTGGAGCTTGTAGCATAGGATTGTGTGAAAGCGGTCACTGAGAATTTTCTCGGAATTCATCGATCCGAAAATTGGCGCATACTTTCTACCGTAGAAATGTTCGAATGTCATTAATAATTTATTTTTTGCATTGTCATGTAGGAAAATTCGCTGAACAATCACCAGCTGAATCTGATGAGTATGTCGAGCATTTCCATCAAGTGACAGCAAGGCTTGAACATTGGTACAGGGGAAAGAAACTACATGCTCTATTAGGCGGCATTTGTTGGAATTTACAAGGCAAAGTAGGAAATGATGATGGAGAACACTGAGAAAAATGCCAATTTTTTGTGAACAAATGATGGACAATCGTGTTGTAATTGGCCAAATCAATTATTTTTTTAAAAAATGGTTTCTCTTTGATGTAATGTTATTAAAACGATCAATATCTGATCGATTTAAATCCAATAATTGGTAAAAAATGACAAAAATAACGTGTTTGGGCCTATAACCTTCGAACCTCAAATCTCTTGAAAAAAAGCGCCAATCTAGAACAACGACTAGCACCATTGAATTCAGCATACTCGAATTAGGTTTTCCAGCCGGGTGCCTAGCTAGCCACAAAAAAAGTTGCCGATTCTAGCACGATGTATTTAGTGAAGAGCAAAACGTCTCCTTGTCGTGTTAAAGCTTAGATTCCGAAAGTACTGGATTTGTTTTGAGCGTTGTTACTGGTATTCATTTTAATTATCCTGAAAGTTAATATAGCACGTTGAACGTTTTTAGATCGTAACTGTCTATGTTTCATTCCACTTACCGCATTCGATGATATACCATCCCATGCGGCAATCCCAGTAACAGATTGTTTTTCAATTTTCTTCAGACAACAGATCTGAAAGACCCTGAAAAGTGAAATTACTTATTGCACAAAACATAGTTCCTTAGTTTTCTTGTAGGTGAACTACCTACTTACTCACTTTGCTTCGTTTCAAATATTTGTCTAACTAATTTTTCCTCGTTTCTTCTTATTATATGTCCGAGCCATCTAAGTTATCCTCGCTCTATGGTTGTCTCCACTTGGTCTATCTTTAACTCTTCTCTGAGTGTTTGGTTTCTAATTCTCTTTTCTGTACTTGTTCATCTACTATTCTGTCTTTGCGTTAGTCCACAATTCACATGACAGTAGATTTTACACATCTTTTTATCTCCGCTTTTACCTTTTTACGCACTTCTTTTTTACTTAGAAAGTCTTTGCTATTCTCTCATTTATTTCATCTTCTAATTTCCCTTTTCTCTATATTATCACTCCTAAGTATTTAAATTTATCTACTTGTTCTAATTATTCGATGTCTAATTTTACATGATGCTCTATCTGTTGTTTTCTGGTTATCATTGTTTTCGATTTTTTTTTATTAATTATTTATCACATTTCTAATTTTGCAGTTCGTTCTTAAAAGATATCTTCGTTTTTTTGCAGTTGATTCTCTTTTTTTTCCCAGTATTACCAAGTCATCGGCGTAGCATAATTCTGTTATTCTTATATTTATAAGTCTTCACTATCTTACATTGAAAGTGCTCAGTTTCTTTCTGTATTTTTTACTACATCATCTAGTACTAGGTTGAAGAGTAGGAAAATCCTTCAAATGTATTCTCAAGAACTCCTTGCAAGTAGGTATCATCACACCAATACACAAAAAAGGACATAGTAAAGACAGTGTAAACTTTAGGGAAATAACTTTGGGAAGTGCAATGGAACAGATATATGCCAGGATATTAGAAAATAGATTTAAGAGAAAAACTGGAACACGCGCTAGAGGAAAGCTAGACTGGATTCAGAAGAAAGAGGGAAACAAACAATCAGATATTTACATTTAGACAAATATCGGAAAAGGCAATTAGAACAGGAAGGTAGATACATGCATGTTCGATAGATATGAAGAATAGGATAAGAAGTTCTCCCTCCCCATTTATGTATCCTGTTCATTTATTTGTTCTGCCCCATCTGTCTCTATTTTATTTTGTTCTAGCAACTCTTTGAAATATTCTTTCCATCTGTCCATGATTTTCTTTTCTTCTGTAAGTACACTTCCATTTTTGTCTTTTATGTTTTTTAGCTTATTTATTATTGGTTTTCTCATATTTTTAATGTATTATAGAGAAGAAACCAACCAACCAACACACTAAACCCTCTCAAGATAATATAATTATGGCAAGTTCTATAAATTCGAAGGCCCTAGTCCGTGGCAGACCTTAAATGGCCAAAGGGTGCTAAAATGTTAGGAACCATCCGAAAGTAGAAAGGAATAAAACTCACAAACTGAAAATTGGAACCTGGAACGTTAAATCACTGTTCATGCCAGGAAAAGCTCATAACACCGTGAGAGAAATGAAAAGAATGAGAATCAACATTCTAGGAGTTAGGGAAATGAGATGGCCTGCAACAGGACAAACAAATGTCGACGAGCACACAATGTGATATGTCGGTAACGACGACCCGCATCACTATAACCCAGTGGCATTTAAAGTCGACAGAGAAAGCAAAAAACCTTTAAAAAAATTTGTACCCTTATCTGATAGGGTGGTATGTTACAAATCGACACCAAACCTCGAAATATCAATCTTATCCAAGTTTATGCCCCTACAGCAGAGAAACCAGAAAACGAAATACAAAAAGTCTATCAAGATATCAAACAGCTAATAAAGGTACCAAAGAAGCATCAAGTAAATACTGTCATGGGTCACTTCAATGCTAAAGTGCAAGGAAGGACAGAAGACACTTTTGGAAGCTTTGGCCTGGGTCAGAGAAACTATTTGGAGTTGAAACTTGGACCCTTGGAGTAAACAGCATGAGACGAATAGAAGCCTATGAGATGTGAATATTTGGAAGAATGCTAACGATCTCTTGGACAGAACACGTAACTACAACGAGGTATTAGGAATGATGAGAACCGACGGAGAACTCCCGAGCATAATAAAAAAGCGAAAAACTAGATATCTAGGGCATATCTATAGAGGAGAGAAATATGGTTTCCTAAATCTCATAATGAAGAGGAAGACTAAAGGGAAAAACGTTAGAGAATGAACAGGCATGAACACTCAGTCAGAGTCACTAATTAGAACAGCTCGAAATAGAGAACAATTTGTCGAAACTATCACTGCTACTCCCGCTTGTGCTGTCATATTCTTCTGACCACCACATGGTGTATCCCTCCAATATCTCCTTCATACTTTTCCCCCTCTTCTTTGTTTTTGTGACTCCCAATGTACTAATTTTTAACTTTTTCATTTCTTCTCTTCTCTTACCCATTTTAACTATTTCTTTGGTTGTCTCAACTAATTTATTTTTTAATTTTCCGTTTTTATTGGTTGTTATCTCTTTACCACTATCCATATTCATTGTCCTTTTTCTTTTCATTTCTTCCATTTTTGTATGTAATACTAATTCTGTAATAGGAGATTGTTATTTTCCATTAGCTTTTCTTCTTTTTTGTCCCACTTCTATTCCTTCCCTTTGATGACAATTTTTTGGTATTCTATTTTCGTCGTTTTTTCTTTATTTTTCTCCTTTTTAGCTATTTGGCTTATCCTACCGTGTAGTTCAAACTCATTCTTTGTAAGTTCGTTATTTATGAATATTCTGTCTCGGTATGATTTCAGTTTGTTCTGATTCTTCATTATTTCTCGTTTGACTTGAGAGTTGTTTAGTTATCTTACATGTCTTTGGACTAATTTTTATTGCGTCTTTTACCTGCTCTATAAAGTTTTCCATTGTATTCTCCAAATTTCCTCTATCTGGCTATATGTATTCCCGTGATCACAATATTGTTTTCACCGGGTTTGTTTCCAATCTTTCAATTTCTCTCTCATATCACCATATCTGAATCCATTTTTATTTTCATCTCTTAATCTTTCATTTTCTTATTTTATTATCTTTAATTATCTTTGGTATTTTTTTTGCGTTTGTTTTATCTCCATCGTATTCTTCATCACTTCCATCATCATTTGCATCAATCTATCTATCTTCTCGCATCCGTACTTCCTTTCTTTTTGCTACTTTCCTACTTGTTTTAAAAGTTTCCTCTAAATCGTTTTCTTTTTCCTACTTTTATGTTTTTTTTCTCATTAAAAGTTTGGTCGTCGCTCTCCATGTTAAAGCTTTTCGGGCAACTCTCGTATTTACACTCTTCACACAAATTACGCACTTAGTGACTTATCACAGTTGTTTACCGATAGCACTCACTATCTATACCCGGCGTTTCGATTGTTTCAGGCGAAATTATAAACCAAATATCGAATGTTTCAAATCTTTCCCCTGTTTGGATGCCGTCATTACATACTATTTCTTGTGTTACATACACCGTGATTAGTCGAGACACTAAACGTAATAAAGCCCGGTAAACAAGTTATTTATTACCGAGCGCTCGAACTCCATGACTTTCTTCAGACAATAAGTTTGGAAGATCCTTAAAAGTGAAATTACAATAATGGCTTTTTGAAAACACAGCTCGTTAGTTTCCTTGTAGGTGAAGTGCCTAAAAGTGATTGATTCCAGTAAAACTTAAATTCTGTTGAAAGTCATGTATCGATCTAGTTGACGACCTTAAGAATTATATCACACAACTGGAAAGAATTCAGATATCAATACTTCATCGACAATACATGATACAATTGCTAAACGAAGGAAACTAAGTCAATTAATAATCTGACAACAATATGAAATTATCTTCTGGATGTGTAAAACTGTCGAAGCTTCAGTAACTTTCCTATGGGGTGCAATGTCCACTGTTATTTTCAATTTCGAAGAAGTCCGTAACCGTTTAAGGAACTTCAATTCCTTCAGCTGCACTAAAAGTAGCGAATGGTGGTTGGCTTATTAGTGAATGTGACAGTGGAGCAACAAAGGCAAAAACTGTACCCAGCCCCGTTGTTAGCATCTTTTATTTTGCAATGGCGGAGGCGTTCTTAGAAGCAAGTCTTTTGCGTATTTCTTGATCTTGGAGCTGATTCTGATACTTTGTCCTGGATGGTAAAGATCAGTAACGGGAAGAAAAGTTAAATCAGAGGTTTACAAGGTTTCTTCCAAGTTTTCTAACTACCTTGATCTTGGAGCTGGTTCCGATTTTTTGTCGTGGACGGCAAGGATCGGTGGCGGAAAAAAAGTTAAACCAGAACTTTACAAAATTTTTTTTCTGTTTTTGATTTTTCACCATCTGGTGGTAGAAATTATGACTGACAGTATTAGTGGTGCGTTCGTAATACTATAGTGAGCGGACTTGAAGATGTAATGAAAGGGCACAAAGACAGAGTTTTTAAACACTGTGTTTGACAGCCTTGTTGTTTTAGTGTTTCCGTAAGAATTCAAAATGCGCATCCAGCTGAGGTAACTTTGCTTCAACTTAAACTGAAGAATTATTCACTGGGAATCATGCAGCGAAAGGTTGAGCAGAAGCAGGCAAATCTATGATCAAAGATGAAACCGAATGAAAATTTTGTAGCAGTCGAGAACGCCATCGCGTAGTTTGACGAGCAAGCTGTACCGATTCTGGACAACCCGCAGACATCTTGATTCATCAGTTGAAAGTGAAAAAGAAGGTGATGTCCACGTCAGACACTGTGAAATCGTTGTAACTGTAAATGTTTCAAAATCTCGAGGGTATGTTCAAGTTGTAAAGTCGGGTTTTATCTCTCAATATCCAAGCCAAGGCGCCAAGATCGCATATCGCAGTGTCGTCAGCACATTGTGCTATTTTAGGAATGGAGTCTCTAGAAAGAAACTATTCGTTAAATGTTCAGAGTTATCTGTCGCATAAAAAGCTATTAATTAATCTGACAAGACATTTCAGTGACTAGAACTTTATAGAACAGATCTTGCCAAAGACACATTCTCTATCGAGGAAGGTAAACTCGGATGTTGATCTAGCGGTTTGGAAACTCGAGATTGATGAATTCTTTTTTAAACTTCATTGACAACGTTGAGCAACCTACGGGCCTATAAAAAATTTGCAGAAAGAACAGACACGGTGAGTTAAATGGTGAGAGGATTGTCGCTTCTTTGTCCTGGCTGAGGGTAAAGGTTTTCAAAGCAAAGGCTTGGCTAAATCTTCTGTTACTCGTTTGGTGGTTGAAAATGCTGGTTGTCGAATAAAGAATCGGGAGAAGGCTCGTGAATCTGCCTGCATTATCCAACAGTGCTATTGCCTAGGGTGCTATTCAATCCTAAGGATGATTTTCTCCAGAATTTGTCTTTCTTGCGTTGGTTCAGACTGGAGCAGATGGCGACCCAATGGAGTTCCTGCTGTTCTTATGATTCAGGGAGTTAAATCTTATTGAGAGGATCTTGGATTTTGACGAATTTGAGATACACTCTTTATTTGTCTTTGATTGATCAAAAGATATTCGAATGATATAAAAAAGCACTGCTGAAGTGTTAATCTTCGGATAGGGCATCAAAAGCAAAAGGATAAGTGTTGTGTTGGCTGAATAAATGGGCGAAAGGATGAAGGTAGAAATCTTATAGGGTTGATTTATCTTGTCCTTAACCAGTTAGCTTGCTCTGAATTGGATTCAAAAATGTAAAAATCAATAAATAATACCCTAATAAATAAATCAGTTTATTCTACCTCAATGAAGATACAAAGTGCAGGTTTTGATAAGATTATTATTTTGCTACTGTGCATAACTTTAGTTATATCAGATGAAGAGTTGACTCTGTTAGAAAAAGATTTTTGTACTTTTTGTGTTTAAAGACAACTCAGGAAAGTTTGTGGAGACTTTTGTAAGGGATTGTACTTATATTCGATTTGTCGAAAGCGAAATTTTGCGTTGGCGTTTCAAAATAAAATATCTCTTAATATAGTAGAATATCTTGCAGACTAGGAAAAAACTAATACGTTTAAAATGTATTATTGTGTAAGAAGATCACAAGTTAATCCAATTCTTCTGACTATCCCCATAAATATAAGCAGCGATAAATTATAAACCTTCTTTCGACTAAAGCACAAATTTACATTCTAAACAAGTTTATTACTAGAAGTTGCAATACTTCATGTTTACTAAAGTAGTTTTTAATTAAAAATTTTAAAGTTACTAAACAGTATGCAAATTCCTACAAATCAGAAATTATAATTAAGCCTTTATTAAGTTTTCTTTTCTAAACTCCTTTTTTTCCTTTGCCGATTAAAAACTTTGAATAGCGAGGTCAAAAAACTTTATTTGCACTTATGATCGATTTATCTAAATACATCAACAGGTTGTTGCTCCTTTCACTCGACATATTCCATATTTTAGATCAGTTTATATTCAGAAGTACAGAAAGTGAACGGATGGAGTGGTTTTAAAACCAAAGACCACATACATAAGTAAAATTAAGTATGTTTACTACAACTATGATATATACAGTTAGTTCTTTTCTAATTTAATGGACGTTTACTGAAAATTTATGCGCTGTTATTAATTTTTAAATGTTATCTTTTATAGTCACTACGGTTAAGTCTAGAATGGTGTCATTTCATGTTTATAATGTAGGATTACTATTAAATTCGAGTAATATTTCAGATCTAACAGACTAGAAATTATGTTTCAACTATAGCTATGATAAGAGAAGCTTCAATATTCAAAATCTATTTTTGGATCAATTACAACATATTAGGGAAAAGTCACCAGTGAAAGGACAAAAACTCATTGATTAATTAGCTTTAAATGCCAGTTTAAAGTTGTGGTTCGGTCTTTATAATTAAATTCTGGCTAATTAAATATTTAGCTAGTGCTAGTAGTCGATAAAATTAATTTATTAGCTTTTGTTTTAATTCGTGTACCTACTGACTGGAAGTATTAATTTTTCAATATTGACACTGTTTTTATTAGTAGTATTAAAAATTAAATTATATAGTCATATTAAACTGGAGAACGTTTTATTTACATTGAGTTTAAATATATCTAAAATCCTGAATAATTGTAATGTAAAGTTTACATGATATACATTTATGGTTACATAAATGGTTTGAACAATCAATAAATCATTCATTAAAAAAAATAACTAAAATGTATTAGGTCGCAGAAGTTAAATAAACACAAATAAATACTTTACAGTACTATACATAGCAAGAGCAACGACAAGGCCAACTAAAGACATTACAGATAAAAGACTTTTAAAGCTAAACAATTTACCATATATCCCTGTTTATATTAACATAAAACGTTGAAAATAGAAATGCGTATTAAAACAAAACAATTAACGAATGTACTTACTATTCTGACAGTAATTTTTGCTAATGAAGTGATGAATGTGTCAGAATTCTGACATTATCATAAGACAAATACGATTTTAAAATTAGTTCATACACGCAAGGTGGTGTTACTCTTAAAACGTATATTTGTATGTGTCCTTTCATACTCTTGCGACGCACTCCACATTTAAAATAACATTTTAGCGTGATTAATAAAACTAATTAATATGCCAGGAAACCAACTTTGTACTTACACGTTTTTATCGTAAAACACACTTTAAACGCTAAATACCTTATTTAAGAGAAGAAAAGATTTCGTATAAATTGTACGTGAATGTAAAGGGGCAAAAGTCAAAAACCATTATTTTGAAATCCAAACAAAGACAGTAGCAATCATTTAAAATTATACTGTATATACTTACTATAGTCTAAATCAAATAAGAATAAAGTAGGTGGCACTGCGGTGCAAGGCAGATTTAGGCAACTGAAGTGTTCGAAAAGGGCGCCAAATTTGAAACTGCTTTCTAATAGTTGTTCAAGAATATGTATAAAAATTAAAAATTTATTTAGTTTTTACATAAACAAAAAGGTAAAAAGCCTGTAGTACAAATCAATTCAATAATTACAAAACATATTTTAATTAAGGAGCAGGAGTTGTAGGTACTGTATATAACAATAGTGCATCCATTTTGCTGTTTGTGTATTTATACTTCTGGTAATCACTCTACCTCCATATCATCGTCAGCAGAATCCTCCTCGCTAGAACTCTCCGACTGTAAATTAATCACAATTTTCTCAATCACTTGTTCTGTTATTCTGTCTAAATCCCACATATGATTTTCTTCACGTATTACATGATTGACACAATCATTCCACTTTTCTGCAGTTACACCAGCAATTCCATCACATAAGAGTTGCTTTACCTCTTCGATAGAGTACGTTCGATTATTAACAGCAACATGTTGCTTAACTTGAGCCCATACTAGCTCAATAGGATTCAGATTACAGTGATACGGTGGTAATCTTAAAATTAATCTTCCACTCTTTTTAATAAGTTCATCGATGACATATGGTGTTGGATGTGATAACACATACTGTTTTACCAATTCTAATAATTGCAATTTCAATAAATTATCTCTTGGTGTAATTTCCTTGCCATGAAGCCAATCAATAATCTGATCTTTTCTCCAATTCCGAGTGGGTACTTTATCAGCTTTAACACCATGATAAGGGGCGTTGTCCATTACAATGACCGAATGAGGTTCTAATTTAGGTAGGATCCCTTCCAACCACATTTTAAAAACATCTCCATCCATGTCTCGATGATAATCACCTACAAACATTTAAATAATTTATTGTAATAAAAAACATACAAAAACAATACAGTTCTCACCTGTCTTTTTGGATTCAAAAGTTAGAAGTCCTCCATCAACAAAGCCAGATTCACTACCGATGTGAACAACTATTAACCTCTTTCCTTTGCCTGATGGATCTTTGATTCCAGTTGAAAGGCCTTCAAATAATGCTTGTCTGGCAGTTTTAATGGTAGTATCATGCCAAACTTTGCTTCCCACATGTCCTGCATTAACCCATGTTTCATCTGTGTAATAAATCGTTCTTCCTTCTTCTCGGTATTGTTTAATAGCAGTTAAATATTTTCTTCTTCACAAAACAATAGTTGGCTTTTCAATCAAAATCGTTTTTCTTGTTCGTTTATCATATTTGAATCCTACTTTTAATAACGTTCTATGTAATGTTGAATAACTAAAATCTGGTAATGAATCGTCTTCGTTAACAGCTTGTAGTATTTTTCCTACAGTTGGAACTTCATTTCGAAAATAAAAACAATGTACATGTCTTCGTATGGCAGATTTCTCGAAGTCTTCAAGTTTCTGAAAACATGTGTTTGATTCCCTAGTTTTCTTAGGAGATCGTACCAATCCAGAAGCTTCCATTTGTTTAATTAATTATCCACATCGTATTCTGTCCGATCCCGACTTCAGCCGACGTTTGCTTGACTGACCAAGTCTTACTGTTGTTTTGTAAATGTTTTAAATAGACATTGTAAGCCATAAGTCTCTGACCACTTTTTACGTGTTTTCCTTTAGCATTTTTGAAAACTTCAGCCATAATCGCAAATATAACCTGAAATATTGCATTGATGTTTTGATCATTAGGTTGTTATAATTCAAATTATAATTACCTGTATAACGATACGCTGAGTTTAATGAGCTCTTAAAAGAACTATTTTAATATAAATAAAAGAATAACAGCAATACCAAAAAAAGACGTAAAATGACAAAATTAGAATAACAGGCTAACTGACCCTAACCAAGCAAGAAGGAAAAAGTGTGGTTATATTACAACTTCACAAAAGCCAACGTTGTCACGTCTCCGTTTCTTTTAGGTTTGTCTTATCATCTATTTTTAAGGCATTTATGAAAAGTACGTTATATATTTTTCAGTTATAAACATTACTAAAAAATTGTTTTATCAGATATATATCATAAAACATTTTTTTATGTAACTATAAGTAATTTACTTTCGTACATCTGGTAACACGGTATTCAATAAAATCAGCATGTTAAAGTTGTGTAAAACGGACTCGTTTATTAACCAATGAGGATGAAGGTCAAGCTGTGTCTATCATTTTCTTCGCTTTATTCTTATTTGATTTAGACTATAGACTAAAACAATCCTGTACGAGGAACAATTATCATTTTCGTACTAACTGGTTGTTTCCAATGCGCAATCTATTTCTGTTCTGTTCAAATTTCGAATTGTTGAACATCCACCTGTCTTTCTACGGTACCCATTGATTATTTAGAACACGAAACTATCAGAAAGGATAAAATGAATTAACTGAAAACGGTAATAGATAATAAACAATTTATTCATATAGTAAATGTAAAGTTTCTGAAGCACATTATAAAATTGCATTAACAGGTTAAGTGACATTCATAATACTATAATGAATTACAATCAAAATTAAGGCAGTTTAACCAGAAAACTGCTTATTGCTGCCAAGCATTATTAAATTGAGTTTCACGCATTAAAAACAACAAAAGAACGTTAACTGTAATATTGGATTCAATATTTTAATAGAACACACTGTTAGAATCAGTTTTCAAGAACATGACAAGATGAGCACAAAATCTCACTGTAACAAACAATGCTCAACAAGAAATCTATTTTACAAAGGAGTTAAAAAATTTCTTTATTTTACCTTCGTCTTCTCAGAAGCGCAAGTTACTAGTAGAAGTCGAAAATTTCTTAGATCAGTCTATCTGAACCGTTCTTGGCTCTCAGAGGAGATTCTAGACTCGACGTTGTCATATGTGTACGCTGCAACTTGTAGGAGAACTGCTACACATTCATGAAGAACCTTTTCCCAAGCGGAGTAGCACACCTATGGCAATAGCTGTACAAAAACTTAGCAGAACTTGTTAATACTATCACGTATTAACCTGGCAGGAATTGATAGTAGTTGGCTCAATCTGGCATGACTTTGCAGCACTTAAACAAAATTTGCCAGTACTTTATTTGTGTGCTATAAAAGAGGAACTTTTTCTGAAACAAAATAAACTTGACAGTAGTTCTGCGGTTCTCTGCGGTCCTCTACGGTTCAATAATGCTAAGACATCAAATAGTATCAAGTTCTGCTTAATAGTTGCAAGTTGTGTTCAATACTACTAAGTCCTGCTTACTACTGGCACTACTAAGTGTTAACCAAACTCTCTGTCAAGGTCTTAAACATACACTGCCACCAATGCTGAGTTAGAGAAAACTTATCTGGGTAGTGCTAGGCCAAGCAGTACTTAACAAGATCTGATAGTATCAAAGTAAAACATAGCAGTACTCTATAAGACCTGGTAGTGTTAGAATTAGAGATAAATGTACAATATTTTCAGAAACTAAATAGCGATTGATGAGGATTTCAAAACCGACTTCAAAATAATGCTAGGCCTTCTATATTTCACGTATTCGTATCCAACTTTTCTTTTTCTTATGGGAGCCATATTGGATTTTTACATTTTTGAAATCGTTATAAAAAGAGCTTTTCAACCATGTAAATATAACTATGTTTAAAGAAGAAAAAGTACAAGAAAATACAAAATTAAGATTTAACCATAGTAGGCCTTGAGGTTTTCAAAAAATAATTTGTAAACAAATGAGTGAAAGTACTAGTTAAATTAATTCTAGTTAATATTAACCTAAATGTTCAAATAAACCTCCATTCTGCCGTATGCACTTTCTACACCGATTCAAAACTGCTTCACAAGACTGTCTTAGCATCAACGGAGTCATTCTGTTTACTGCATCAATGACTGCCTGTTGTAAGACATCCACTGTTTGTTTGTTTCGCATTGTCGTGAATAAACTTGAGTTTTTAGATAATCCCATACAAAAAAATCAAGAGGCATAATATTTGGTAACCTTGCGTACCATCTTATTGGTCCTCGATTTCCTATCCAATGATCAGGATATTTATTAAAAAATTCGTAATTATTTGAGCATTGTGTGCAGGTACCCTATCTTGCTAAAAAATGTTTTGAAGGGTTGCAAGGGGAAGCTCCATGAGACGATCTGCTACATTTGTTTGTAAAAGGTGAAGGTATCTTTCAGAATTAAGGTTTTTAATGAAGAAAAACGGCCCAACGATGTGATTACCATTTATACCTACACAGACATTAAATCCCCATCTAATCTGCTGTCTCACTCACTTATTCATTTATTTGCAAATTATTCTTTGGAAATCTCAAGACCTACTATGGTTAAATCCTAATTTTGTATTTTCTTGTACTTTCTCTTTTTTAAACATAGTCATATTGTACATGGTTGAAAAGCTCTTTTTATGACGATTTCAAAAATGTAAAAATCCAATATGGCGCCAATAAGAAAAACAAAAGTTGGATACGAATACGTGAAATATAGAAGGCCTAGCATTTTTCTGAAGTCGTTTGTAAAATCCTCATCAGCCGCTATTTATTGTACATTTATCTCTAATAACAAATAAATAAATCAAGATTATAGAAAGTGCACTTTTTTTGTTTTCACCCTGTACCTTTGAAATGGGGCAGATATTTGTTAATGAGACCATGGATTATTCATTGGCATATAAATACGAAACTTTTTCCCCATTTAACCAATCCTGTATCTATTACCATTTCAAATATCTCCATGTAAGTCAATTTAAATTGGACACACTGTATAATGCCACTTAAGATGTGTATCAATTATGAAAGATAATGTCATCAAAATGGTGTCCATCGCGTTGGATGTAGTTATCGACCCTCTGGCTGAAATCGTCCATCACACGCTCCAACATCACTCGATCAACAGCCATGATTTCCTGACAAATGGCATCTTTCGTGTCGTCCAAATACGATCCTTGTAAGCATATACACGACTGTTCAAATACCTCTACAAAAAAATTCACAAATTGACAGGTCTGGAGATCTTGGTGGTCACGGCACATCCCCAAAACGTGAAATGAGTTTTCCTGGGAACATGTTGAAGACAACGTTGCTTGTAGTGGTATGTGCGGTGGCACCATCTTGCTGAAACACACATTCTTTGCATTTATTCGTTTCTTGCGTAGTTCTGGCATGAAGAAATTTTGGATCATCTGAACGTAGCGGTTAGAATTAACGCCGACTGGGCATCCGTTCTCTTCGCAGAAATAGGGACCAAAACGCAAGTAGTGCCAATGGCACACCACAGTGTCACTTTATCAGAATGGAGAGGTTGTTCATGATCATTTCGTGGATTCTCAGGAGCCCAGTACTTGAAGTTCTGTTTATTAACTGTGCCATACAAATGAAAATAAGCTTCATCGCTCATTAAAAGCTGCAGGCTTAAACTTTCTTCCAAAATCACTTGCATTCTCATAGGGAAATCCTCACGAGCTTTAAAATCTCTCTCCTTTAATTGCTAAACAATCTGTAGTATGTAGGGGTGAGATTTTAAATTCTTACGTAAAATTTTCCTAACCGATTTTTGATTCATGTTCAACTCACTTGCATGTTTTCGGGCAGACCGTGAAGGACTCCTGGTGAGCGCCTCTTTCACTTTTGTTATGTTTTCATGGGTTTTTACGCTGAGCCTGGGCCTGGTGACCTTTTTTTATTATGTTGCTAGTTGTTTCAAATTATTGACCTACCTGATGATGGTGTTGCGAGACAATATTAAAGTAAATGCGGAAAAGCCGCTGCGTAGTTATCACAGACTCAGCATTTTGGATAAACGTGTCATATGCAAACATGCAATGCTTTACTGTTCACTGCTCCATTGTTACTAAAACGGCACCACATTACAAAGGTAGTATCATCGCTCTTGCCCCCTCCAACTGCGGTAAGCTGAGCACTATGCTTTCCAAAAACATCCGGTTCCCGATTGTCACCCGTACAAAATAGAACACTTGAGCAGTATCTTACAAGATCTGGCAGTATTAACGCAGTGCTTAATAAGATTTGATGGAACTATCGTATTATAGAACTTGTCTAGCATTATATAATTAAACTTGGTGGTATTAAGTATGACTTGGCAATACTTGGCATTAAAAGGGAGTAGGTGATTGTTTTACCAAAAGTACTGCCCAAATTGGTAGTACATAGGTGTACATATTTCTAGATAGTAAGAAGCCTTCTCACTAAATACCATATTGGTTTATGTTCAATAAAGGACTAAAACGTTAAAGCACATGGTAAATTCAAACCAAAAGCTAAAAACTTGGCTCAGATAGACGACATTTCACAAAACTATATAAGCGTGTAACTCCTAATCGCAACCTGTGAGATGTAATAAGCTCAGAGAAAAAGTAAAAATTGGTAAGTGAGACTTATTACTCAGAAGTTAAAGTACGATCTTAATCAGAACTAAAGCGTATTCTAAATAATCTGCAAGTAAAACATCACACGTTAGACCTTGCTGCTATGATACTCTTAAGACCAATACCATAAATTTTATGTTTTGCCAAAAGCAAGTCGGTTGAAGAAGTTACATAAAAGAGAAATAAAATCTTTGCGTCTATAATCCATCTTCGCTCTTATAATCTAAAAACAAAGCTCATTGTAATATATCCTTAACTAACGAAACTAAAGCTAACAGCTAGTGCAGTTCAAGGCATGCTGCTACAATTGTTCATTGGCCTGCTATACTTTCTAAGATCCTTTAAAAGTAAGCAAAATTCTTTTGCACCAGCTTATTGCTTATTGTAATATATCATTAACTAACGAAACTAAACCTAAAAGAATTTTAACCCGGTGCGAGGAACTCCGTTACTAGTACAGTTCAAGGCATGCTGCTACAATATTATTTACAGCACTACTGTCCTTTTTAAGTTTGTTTAAAAGTATGCAAAATCCTTTTGTAATAGTAGTTGGCGCTGTCAGTAACTTTTAATGGAAGTCTGTGCATTAACATCTTTCTATTTGCTTTTTAAGCAAGGCTTATCGAATTTGCAGATCTGTACTAAAATAGCTCATAGACGGTAGAACTGTGCTAACTACCAAATCTCTATCGGTGCTGTTTATAGAGGTCCCTTCGAAATGAGGAGATTCAAGCTCAAGTTCTTTTGAGTAGTAAAGGTAATAACGTGGTTTGCTATAACCGCAACCTGCTAATCGCCTGACTGGACTATGGAAAGTGTTTGATCAGCTTGCTGGAAAATCTTTATGTCCATGACAAAAGAGGGGATGCTGTTTTGGAGAGCTAAGTTTGTTACTAAGATTGGCAAAGAGATATTACTTAAAAGAAAGCAGTGAAATTCTTTGAGTTTCCTTCTCGTTTGGATTTTGCTATTGGTGCTTCTCAAAGACCAGAAATGCAACTATAAAGCTGAACCATCCAATAAGTGGCAGTTCAATTTTTTTTATAAACGATTTTAAACTCTGTTCAAACAAAAAAAGTCTTCGAAACTTTCTTGACAGTGTTTGCTTCTGACACTGCCATTGGTATGAATATGGGCTGTTGAATTTAAACAGAAATAATGTAATGTGAGACAGTAGAGATATTCAGTTGATCTAGGTGTATTAAAGTCTTATAAGTTCTTGAGTATCTTGCAAAGCGTTGAATAGATTTGGAATTTTCCAACTGTGGGCTAGGCCACTAACAATGGTTTACAGGCATTTCATAGAAAAATTAGAAAGATCATGCAATTTACACCTGAAATCTTCGATCAAACGAATTTATCGATCACATTAAGTAGGAGATAGATGAGTTTTAAACACTGCATGTCTACGATGATTACGGTGTGGATATGGCACATGGAGTACTAAAACATACAGATCGCTTAATGAGGGTCGTTGTAAATTATAGGGAATTTCTTTCACAAAAATCCCGAAGAAGCTTGGACTTTTAGATGTAATACTAGAGTGGTGCTTTGCTGATGTTGTAATTCCCAATTCTTTCTGTTACAGTTCGACGGCAAAGAAGGCATGAAAGAACATAATATGGAAAGAGTGATGTGCTGCGATTTCCTGTGAGCTTACATTTGCCTCTGCGAGATCAGTCGGTCTGAAGTTCGAGATTGAGGTATTGATGCTGTACCTATCGTACCTGCTGAAATTGAGTTCATACTGTAACACGATTTGAAGCTTTCTTTGTGATAAAGGCACAAAGAAAATAAAACAAAAAATGATAACTTGTAAATCAAAAATTGTCAGCATACTGATTTGAAACGTGACAGTGACAGAGTAATCGTAACCTGAACAACTGAAGTTTATCAACTATTCTAGTAAGCAAAGAATCTAAGGATAGTTAAACCTTGCTACATTAAAAGTCACAAAAAAGTGTTTATGTGATCAGCTAGCTCTAAATCAGCAGCTTCTGGGCATGAGTCAGGAATGGAGCTTAGTGTAAATAAATCGAAACGCTCAAATACCATGAATGTTATATTAAATTTCATTTCCAAAATGTTCTCATAATGTTTCACAGTCAGTGTCCACTTTGCCATTCACGTTGAGATGCATCTGACCTTACAGTAGTAATGTTAGCATCACCCTGATCATCTTCGTTGGTCCAAACGTAAAAGAATCATGTTGCCAAATATTCTTCAATGTTATAGATGCAAAAAATGCTGCTAAATTTAAATACAGATGGTGGAAGCCTCTTTTTCAGTAAGGTCATTAGATGTTTATGCGAAAAAACCTTTACATCAGTAACATCAGGAACAACTTACAACCATTTCAGCACCTACAACAATGTTATTGTTTTTCCGATATAAAGCCTACCTGCGTGAATTTTAATTTAAATTAGGATGTTTTATAAATCGAGAGAAAAAAGGCAGTAAATTGCTAATTTTTCTAATTAATTACTGTTATTACTCTTTTCGGCAGTGCACAGTGTATTATTATTATTATATTTTCTTTTCTTATTAGGAGATAATTAGACTACTGTACTTGTTAAAGGTAACTACGTACCCAACTATTTTTCAACTTTATTAAAATTACATTTTTACTACATGAAAACGTAGTTTTAGTTTAACTTTCTAACTTAAAACTTTTCCAATATAAACATTTTATATAAAACTTTTCTGGCGTGGAAATTGGACACTCATAAAATATGTTACAACTTTTATATTATGTAACAAATAACAAAAGAAACAGAAACTTAATATTTTGTTACCCTTTTGCAAACATAAAAATTGAAATTCCTTTTAAATGAATAAATTTAATTATAAAAATCTTCTAAAAAAATAATTGGAGGTTTTTCTCATTAGTGAAACCATAACTCATAAAACAAATTTAAAAACTGTCAAAATTTTTTATAAACATTGTTTGCCTATTTACTACTACTACTCAAATTACCATTATCTACCTACATCATCCTAATTAAAAGTAGTCGAAAACTAGTTTCGAAACAGATTCTTAAAACGTATATATAACGATGTAAAAATAGGACCAGGTGAAAAAATAAACGACGATCGGTTTTCTAGGGATTGTCTCGATAAGGGTAAATTAACTTTTCGACAAGCTAATCTCTCGTTCTTGATCCTAGTTCATAGCGACTAATTTCCTTTAACTTGGATTTCACGTCTGCCTTTCTATAACGCCCCCAACCATAGTTTATGCGTCTAGCTTGGTTTAGCCTTTAGATCTACGCTATTTTTCTAGAGTAGATTGTGGGTGTAAATATACCAATGTTCATCTAGCGTGTGTAGCTAGATTGATTACCTCGTTCGCTTCGTAGAGAATGCATTATCAAGTGCATAAGTTGCACTTCCAGTTTAAAGCTGACATTGATAAACCTTTCACTCGTATAAGTGAGAGTTTTAAAACTCGAAATAGTAGCAGTTGGATAAGAAAATAGAACTGTTCTTTAAACGATCACTCCCTATCTAATTAAAAATGAATTCTCCGGTGTGAAACATTATGAAAAAATAGAGTCGGATTAATTTAATTACTTAACGTTATAAATTCCCAATTTTTGATAAATTAGGTTAAATTTTCAGTCTTATTAGTTAGTCATTTTGCCCTTTATAATTTAATTAGCGCTTTCAGAAATTGGAGAAAATGATTTAGAGATTTAACAAACCAAGTGAAAATAATAAAAACAGTTGCGCATTCAAAAGTAATTAAAGATTGTAAATCAGACGCTATTCGCTTTCAGTAGGTATGAGTAATTCTCGGAAAATATTTTAAATCTAGATGTGACAAAAAGAATAATTAAACTTTCGGAAATTCTGCAAAGGTTTTCAAAATACACTCTGTATTGCTTCTGTCAAAAAATCAATTAAACAAAGAAACTTTATCTTATATAGGGTGAGTCTGAAAGTTAAAATTAGCTTTCAGTGTTGAAATATGAATAGTACACATTGTACAAGATTCCTTTTTTTAATTTAAAGGACAAGAAGAAAAGTAATTACTTGTAATAGATCAACATATTTGATAGTAGGCAACTGCGTTCCACTAACAATAACGAACGTACATAATAATGTCTTACTTCTGCGTATTGTTAGGTACTTGCAGAGTCAACTCATAACGTAATATTTGTAGAAGTTTCATAGTTTAATGTCTAATGCAGAATAGACTACCCCTTTCAAGCACCGACCGTGCTGAATTCAACTAAATCCGGAATCACGGGTGTGCTAACCGGATGTTCGGGGTGTACAATGCATAAGTGCTAGGCTATTAAAATTCTTTTAATTACTAGAATTTGCTGTAAAGATGAGTAAACTTTCTGCTCCAACTTTGTTGTTAGTTTTGAAAGAAGTTCGTTTAGCGTATACAGAGTGGTCCTGAAATAGGGTTAGAATTAGTTATCACAGCATTGTATTTAGATGAATGAACTTTTTCATTACAATTTTTCTAGCGTATTTAGTTTGAAAGAGTGCTTACTGTTATTGTTAAGAATCACAATTTCTTAAATAACTTAAAAAGTTGGAATTTTATTATTCTTCATACTTTCATACATTATTTATCCGAAAAACTGTCGAGATATAAAATGAACGCAGCATTTAGAAAGTTTCTGATGTGAATGCAGTGAGTACAGTTTCTATCTTTGCCACCACTGTCTTTATGAACAGTATGACGTCATTAAAATCACAGTGGCGTAACATGGCAGTTCTACAAAGTTAGTTAGTTATCAGTTATTAGATATCGATCATTACTCCCCTGTATAAGCGAACTTGGACTGGTCCGACCTATTTTCATAAACTACGCATGGCGTCACTTATGACGTTCATATGTAGTCTAGCCGCTGGAGGCGGTCGACCAGTGTTTTCAACGAGATGTAAGCAAAATTCTCAATTTAACAAATTAGAAATCACCAGAATTTTCCAAATTTATTATTATTACTATTATTCAAAGAAATTCAACGACCCGGCGGGCCCAAGAGATCCAAAAAGCCCGACAGACTTGAGAGGCCCGAAGGGCCGAGAAGTCCAATAGGTTCAACGGGCCCGGACGGCCCGATGGACCCGAGAGATCCGATAGACCTGAGAAATCCAAAAGGTTCAACGGCCCGACTGACTGGACGTACACTCGAGAAGCCTGATAATAATTTCGAACTAGTAATCTGTTAATTGCATGATGTCTTGGAGTGTTAAAAGTAGACTTCCCGAGTTTTCCCAAAACTTCCAGCGTTTTTCCAAATTCCTCAGACATCTAGTGACATTATAAAAATCTATATCTGTAAGTCCCTAAGTACGCTTTGCAACACTGCATGTTTGTGAATTCTGGATGTACTTTTTGTACGATCAGCGTAGTGCCATGGACAACTAAACAAAATCGTCAAACCTATTATCGAAGACGAAAATCGAATAAATTCTCATTTGTTAGTAGTTACTGCGCTAGATGTCGCACACAAAGTTAATCAATTACAATCTAAAATAAATCTAAAAATTGTAACAAATTGTCAGTTCAAATAAAATCAATTTGATTTAAAAATCACCCGTAATATCCAAAACCAGGTGATTATTTCACCAGCTTTGAGACTTTTCTCTATATTATTACTGGAGTCGCAAATGGATATTAAAAATCTCCAAATTTGGAGACAAAATCACCAAATTGCCAACACTGCGGCTGGCTGTTGTAGATGTTACTCTCCTATTCAGTTCGTGAATTGTAAGTATACGGATGTGGCCTTTAACTGTCGATGTTGCGTAACGGCCACGTTTCTTTACATCGAGAACGCTTTCAACAAGGAAGGGCTTCTCTTTAAGCTCCAAGCCGCCGAGATTTCCACCTGTTTCGTCAGGTTAATCAGCAGCTACCTAGCCGTCCGCCAACATTGCGTGCGAGTGCATCAGGCCATGTCTAGAGCGAGCCGGCTTCCTCCAAAGGGTCCATCCTCTTCCCCCTCTTATTCATCTTTTACTGCCACGACTCGTCCCGAAGAGCCTGAGGTCTGCCTTTTCCAATTCCGATTCTCGAAGCTGCACCGAGAGATCAAGAATTCTGGCGCACGAAATAGGACTTGGTTCCGAAAATGGAGCATCGGAAAATCAGGCCGAACCCTCAAAAAACCAACCTTATTCTATTCCACCACTGCAGCTTTATTCATACAGCCAGATTCGACCCTAAAGACGTCCGCCTGGAACTGTGGGGCTCGCGTCTTCAGCTTTCGCCATTCGTCAAGTAGCTTGGCATCACTTTCATCTCCACCATCTTTGGCTCCGCACCGCCATATGCGATTAGGAGACTCCGACACAAAGAGAGGGCCATCTGCAGGAGAATCTTACACCTGGAACGCTTCCACGCTTTGGAGGAATTCTGCAACAGAGCGCAAATTTGCCCTGTAGATGCACGCTTCGAATTCATGAGGAGTCGCTACGTGAGCAGGGCGACCGAACAAAACGAAGAGCACGTTGTTGACACACACAGCATACCACAACAAAACACCGACTTCTACGTCGCCACACCCTCCCCCCCACAAATCCACTCTCACCTTTTGGCCGAAGAAGAGTAGAACTATTAATACGGCCTCCTATGACTTGCCTTGCCTTGCCTCAAACGGTCTATAAGTACTCGCCAGTTGGTAATGTAAGACAATTGAACTAGTAGGTGGAAGATGGCCTGGATCTGGCGACCTAAGTGCGGTGCAGTGTTGGATGGCTAGATGCAGCGATAGCTTCGGCGACTTGCAACAGTAATAGTTTCACTCCGTAGACGTTTCTTTTGCAAAACCACATGCACAGCCGGCGACTGCAGACGATCTTCTCTTCATAGCGTCACCGTCATTCTACGTCGTTGTGGAATACACAGACAAGCCTGCGGTTCTAAATCCATAGTAGTGGTGCAAGCAGCTTTCACGACCCAAAATCCAAAAGTTTCATACATTATGGCGAAGAGCACAAAACATGCTACTAGGCAAAAACCTAGACATTTACAAAAAATTAAGGCAAAGATGGTATAAGAAACAATAAAATTCGTAAAGGATTACTGTCCTCGCATTTCCAGGCACCACTAAAGAAAGTTTTTGGAATCTATCTAGATATATAATAGATAGTTTCGACTTAACACTGCTCCTGTGCTCAAAGTGTTATTTTCAATGGGTCCATTAATTTAATCATCATAACAAAAGATGCTTCCATTACAAATTATCAATTGTTTGTTTGACGCATACTGGAAACTAAACAACTTCTTCGTATAAAAAGATTTCTTACCTGGTCCTCTATGTAAAAAAGCCAATTTTTAAATAAAAAAATATTTAGATTTTCCCCACTAAGAACACTGAGAAGACGCCTTTTAGTAGAACTGAAACTAGTTGATGGGAAGATCTCGATTCAACACTAAAGGTACGTAAGAATGGTTTTCAACAAAGAAGGATGTACAGAATAGTTTATAGAATTCTAAATGGTGAAACCCCAGTGCCAAATCCTAACTTTACATCTTTAATGCAAACTCTCTGGGCAAAATTTATTCGGTTACCCTAGATTCTAATAGATCTAGATTTAATCATTTTGTCTGCTAGAATTGCTGTCTAGTAGATTATGCATTCTTAAAAGAAAACAAAAACACCAGTAAACTGGCCCTTCGACTCGGCAATTTTTATCTCATTTAACCGACTTCGTATCTCACCCTTTACGAGATTCCAATGGTGAACCTCGAATTTTGGACACACTTATCAGATTTTTTTTAACTGCATGTCCTCCGAGTTACGCACTCCGTGTGTCGAGGTAAGGAAAAGTCCAAATAAATCATCCAGAAGGAGCTTATTAAATCTGTACCTTCTTCAGTGATGCAAATGTATCAATGACGAAGTCGAAATCAGTCTTCGCAGCTTCTTCCCTTTCAATACTCAGTATAGCAAGATCGCATAATCAATTTTGACTACGGAGGCTCTCACAGAATTTAAAATTAATTTTAATTTGCTGAAAGATCTCTCACAGCTAGCAATGAATACAGAAATTGTTAACCTTACTTGGGTCGCTATACGAAGATTTGGAAATACGCTCTCATCTCCATATTGCACAATAAATTGCAGAACTTCTTCAGGACTTGATATTTTAATGCTGGTCGGGCTTGTAAGCAACATTCTGAAGTCTAAAATTTTTTCGTATAGTTCTTGACCATCAACATCGCAGTTGTAAAAGTTTCCCAAATTTCCGCATTTTAGTTTTAAGACGTCACTGTCACTGCTGTGAGACAATCCTTCAACGTCAAGTAGAAACCCAAATTTCTTGTCCGTTTCATGCAAACGAGTGAACTTATCAGTCATTTCTGTAGGAAGACGGTCAGTTGTTCCCTTCATGAGTCTTTCAATTTCCTGTTTAGCTATTAATCCGGCATCGGTCGACGTTGCACGAGTCATTCTTTTCTTTCGTCTTGGTCATTTTTCGGTTTCAACATCCCAATCTTGACAGAGTCTAAATCCAATTTCTAGAGCTTCAGTTACCAAAGATTCTCTTTCATCGTGAAAATGATCTATGAGAGCTTTCAAATCTGAGGCAGCATCGTGGAAGTCCATGCTCGGATCTCGCAGACTCTTTTGAACCCGTTCAATAAGAAGGAGTACTTTATCCCAAAAACCTAGTCAGAAGATTGTGACTTAACGTAGGGTTGTACAACTGTCTAGTTTAACTTTTTGGTGCACTAGTCTCATTTGTACCGTCCATCATGACCTGGAGAACTTGAAGTATATCGTTAAGGAATTTATTTGTGGGCTTCACAGCTTCTACTCTTGTATTCCATCTTGTTATAGACTCCGAGTTAAGAACTGTAGGCACAGCGTTTTTGAGTTTTTCTCAGAGTTGAGTTGGCGAGGACAAAAATACGTAGAGAGCTTGAATCGTTCCAAAAAATGTTACCATTATTGCGTCCTGTTTGTACACCAACCAAGTTGAGCGAGTGGTTATCACAGTTTACGAACACTGCCAGATGATTCTTCTCATTTACATAGGTGTATACCTATGAAATGAGACTTTTTTTTTCAATTTTAAACGTTTATTAACAAAAAATGGTTACAAATTTAATCTTCAAAATAATAGCCATCGCTAGCGACACATTTTACCCATCTCTCAGGCAATTTGTGAATGCCGCGCCAAAAAAATTGGCCGTCTTTGGCCGCAAACCAATCATCGAGCCATTTTTTGGCTTCTTCGTGAGAATTGAAGCGCTGCTCGGAAAGTGCGTGGCCCATCGATGCAAACAAATGATAATCGGAAGGCGCCAAGTCTGGTGAGTAAGCCGCATGCACCAGCGGTTCCCAATCGTACGTCTCCACCAATTCCCGGGTCGCTCTTGTTCGATGTGGTGGTGCATTGTCATCAAGAAAAATTACTTTGTGACGCCGATCGGCATATTCTGGACGTTTTCGGTGTATAGCGCTGTTCAAATCGGCCAATTGTCGTTGGTAGCGTGCACCGTCAACTGTTTCACCTGGTTTTAATAGCTCGTACCAAATCATACCATGCTGATCCCAGAAAACACACAGCATTGCCTTGCGGCCGAAGCGATTTGGTTTGGCCGTTGATTTTGGCTTGTGGCCGGGCGGACCATACGATCGTTTACGCTTGGGATTGGAGAAATACACCCGTAACGATTCGATGCAAAAAAGACTTCCTTTTGAACCGGGAGAGCAGCATTTCACAAGTGGTTTTTCAGTTCTCTTGCTGCCTTTCAGTCAGTTCATGCGGCACCCATCTTCCGACCTTTGAAATCATGCCCATGTCTTTCAAACGTTTGCAAATGGTTTTTTGGGTCACTCCCAACTGCTCTGCCATCATTTCTTGCGTTTGACCATCATCTTCATTCAACAATGCTTGCAATTCGGTGTCCTCAAACTTTTTCGGTGGCCGGCCACGTTCCTCGTTCTCCACGCTAAAATCACCACTTCGGAATTTTTTCAAACCACCTGAAGCACTGTGCTCTGCTTAGAGCATGTCCACCGTAAGCTTCTATAAGCATTTGATGAGCTTGAGAAGCGGTTTTCTTCAATTGATAACAGAAAATCAACGATGTCCGCAAATCGTAGTTTGAAGGCACGAAACTCGACATTTTTAAGAGCGAAAAAAATGCGTTGTTGTATGAAACATCACAAACAATGAATTGAATATTGTTGACAGATGACAGACGGAAAAAATAAGACATTTGGGACAGTTTAGAAATACACCTAGCGACAACTGTGGTCTAATAGCTGAAAGTCTCATTTCATAGGTATACACCTGGTATTCTTTCCTAAACACCATTTTCGTGTCCAGCGTTATCATAGCGCTGTGGTCGACAATTCTACAAATCTATTTTATCCTTCTCTAACTGATTCAAGATGGTCTCAACTAAGTTCTTAGCATCTTTCAGGTTCGTTTGAATAAAACCAAGGGAGGGTACGAACTGTTTCTTTTTTCAAAATCGACTTCCACATACCTTATTATTTCTGTAACTTGTTCACCATGTGCCTGATCAGGAGTCGAATCGAACATGAGACCGAAGAATTAGCTTTACGAATTTTTACACCCAAGTTAAAGACGAGTATACATAGCAAGTGGCACCAAATGGATCTTAAGTCGCTGGCATAGACATCGTCAACTCATTTTATATAATCCGTGTCGCTACGCTGGTCGCACGAAAAGTACGTGTTGAACAAGTTTGTAATGTAGGGACATATAGATATGCGTTTTCATAAAGATATTTAATGTCTGGATCTTTTGGAAAGAACACTGAACATTTTAGGAAAAACGCTGGTCGTCGACTCTAAACACTCGTGTAACCAACAGATTATTAGTTCGAAATTATAAATTACGTCATTCCGTTCCAGACGTAGAAGAATTCTTAGATCTCAGAGCTATGGTATTTAGTGCCTATGGTAGAATTGCCTAAAGTGCCTTTGTTAATGGCAGTATTTCATATTATCTTGTCGAAGGCACACTTAACCTTTTTATTTGTTTTGCGAAACTCATCTGGGTTTGACCCTGTACAATGCCAGCTGATATTGAGTCCTTGTTCGACAGATCCTCGATCTTTTTTTAAGTTGGTATCTACGGATTATAAATTGATAATAATAACTTTCTCAGTTTTTTACACCTTTGTTTGTTATCAATCCTTCAATGCTAAACACTTAGTTTATATCTTTAATATTTCTACAAAAGTCCCACTGAATTAATTCAGGCTTTCTAATATACTTTACAGTTGACTTGTTAGAATTAATTGATAAATTATTTTTCGATACTTCAGACATAAGAAACACTAAAAATATTTAAAACATTAAAGGAACTTACAGTTTTAAATTTTAACAAACTTTAATTAAAATTCTAAAAGTTCTACCCGATAGAACGAAAATGTCTAGTACAACTAATTTTAATTATCAAGTAACGTGAAGAAAATAAGGTTTCTAATTTTCTTTTACATTATCATTTTTGTCCATGTAATCTTTCTTTTAGTTTAATTTTATTCTTAATATTTTTAATTACGTTTCTGAGTTCTTTGCCCTTTCTACTTAATTCTGTCTAATATCATTATTTTTAGTCTTTATGTTCTTAATATTCTTCAGGTTGTTTCTTCTTGTATATTTTTTTTTAATTTTCTCAAAGTTTTCACCGGCATTTTTTGGCGCTTGTAAATCTTTTATAATGTTGATACTCTTTTATAACTTGCGCTTGCTTCGTATACATTAACTACCCTTAAGGCCACCTTTGCTTAATTCTCGTTCTAAACTGTTCACTTTGAAAAAACGTTTTATATAACTCGGTTCATTTACTGGGTAAAACGTTCGGAAGATTTAATTTCCGTTTTTCAATTCGTATGTAGAAGATGTGACTGTGAATAAAACAGAACAAAAACGAAATGTTCATAATAACAAAACACAAAGATTCTGCTTAGTCTTTTAAAAAAAGGTCACTTAAATTATAGTTTTTTTACTGCAGAATATTTCATAATTACTTAAAAATTATCAGGTTCCTGTCTTATTTTATCATTCCAACAAATAAAAATTAGAGGTATAAAATATGAGAACACATCCGGAGATTATGCAGGGAAAAACTCAGGTCGGATCTATTGTTTGCAATTCCTACTATTATTAGGACTAAATTTAGGTATTATATAATACTTAGCAACAACTTTTCTTTCTTTGAATACACCAAAACATGTGACTTTTTTACTTAGTTTTTATTTCAAACAACCTAAGGCAATTTAAGAAGTGTCGAGAAACCATTTTCCATTTATTGTTCAGTTAGTTTTTACAATAAAAAGGATTTTCTAGAACGTTTGCCAAATATCCCACATTACTTAAAACTAAATATGGCTTTACGATCCCATGAAAATTTGATTTCTTAATAAAATTTTGATAGCTTCTGCGATCTCATATTTGAGATTCTAATAAAAGAACTATAACTTCAATATCATATATATTAGTTGCTACTCCAATAATATTTGATGTTACGATATATTTCTCTTAACGTCCTCTGTCCAGCGAAATATGATTTTCTTTGTCATATAAGATTAAATTGTAATGAATTGTTGGGATTCCACAAAAAATTCTATTTAGATTATTACGAGTAAAATGTAGAATGCGTGCAATTTTTAAAATGTCAATAAATTGCTTAGGGATGTTTTAAATATTTATATCAACCATAACTGTTTGCATGCTTATCTAATCTATATCATAGCTGGTTAATGAATTACAATAGGTTTAACTTTTAAACACCTTTGGCAAGTGAATGTACTTTTGTTTGATACACTGGGTGACAAAAGTACGGAACACATTTATTAAATTTGAAATAATAAGTTACTTTTTGCAAAAGTCCTCGGACACATCAGTTTTATTTGATCAAATTATAAAGTTTCATGGCAATGTCAATTCCTGACCGCCGCACATTGAACTGCTAATTGTTTCTTAACAAAATTTAGGTTACTCCTTGTTCAGATGACTCAGATTAAGTTAGTAAAATGTGTGGATAGACCTTCTGACGGGAAATGAAATAACCACTCTTTCATTCATTTGTGTGAAACAATTATTATAAAATTAATAAATTTATTCTCTAACTAATGTGATACACATAATTAACATAAGGAATATTCTACCGAATAGTATAGTATTTTCTTTTGGACGGATGGAATTTTCTGAAACTTGAGCATTCTAAGCTACGTATTCAGGGAGAACTTCAAAATATGCTATCCCATAAATACTTTCTGTATATAAAATTTCTTTTTAAATGCCGCCAATATGTATGTGTATAACAAAATTCACTCACGTGGTTACTGTTACTGTTTAGTTATTTTAGACATTTAGAAAAATATTTTTCCTTGAGGAGAAAATTTGGTTAATATAGACTGCCCATCGGAGAAGATGACTTTGATGTATTCCGATTTTACTCACTTTTAGCTCAATCTAGCCTTAAAAGAAACAAAAAACAGGAAAAAACCCAGGTCCAGGCTTGGACTTTCGTTTTGTCCTTTATAAACCTTATTTGGGAATCGTGCTGTTCGTTCGAATGGCGTAAGGCGGAAATAATCGCTATCCTCAAAAAGGGTAAGGTACCAAACACGCCCGCAATCTTTAGGCAATATCACTAAAGAGCGTATCCTCCAAAGTATATGAGAGAATATTGCTGCGCAGGCTACAAGTAGTAATTGAGAGGAACAAGCTAATATCAAACAGGTAGGCAGGCTTTAAAAGACACAGAGGGACAATAGAGCAAGTTGCCAGGCTAACTCAGGAAATTAAGGACGGTTTTCACCTCAAGCAGAGCCCTCTTGGCGGTATTCATCGATTTTAGGACTGCCTTTGATAGGGTATGGAGGAAAAAAACTACTTAGTAAAGTATAACTCCTCGACCTCAAAGGAAACATGTACAGAACTATCTTCTCCTTTCTCTCACAGAGATAAATACGCGTAAAGTATGGCAAAACCCTTTCTCAGTACAAGCAGACCAGGCAAGGCCCAGCTCAAGGATCTGTCATCAGTCCTGTTCTTTTTAATCGAATGATCAACCACGTTATTGCTGCAGTCCAGATTATTCCTGGTACCCAAGCTCTATTTTATGAAGATGACTTAGCCCTTAGCCCAACTTTCATTTTGGTCTACTGAAAATGAACTAGTCGTCAACTCAGAAAAGTCGAAATTTCAATGTTTACACTGTCCAAAAAGCAACAAGAAAAACTGAGTTCAATTCCCTATGTGAAAGGAAAGCCGCTATTTATTTAGAGGTTCAGCTTCACACTAAGTTGCAGTGGTCAAAGTACGTCGATCAGCTAGCATATAAGGGAAGTAAGCGAATAAGGTTGCTGAGTAGACTAGCAGGAACGAAATGGAGAGCTGTGGAAAATGGAAACGAGCTGATTGTCACAGCCCCCAAGACAACTGTGGAGAAACTAAATAGATCTTAGAACCAAGCCCTGAGATTGATAATTCTCTACTCCTATTAACGCGATGGAATTTCAAACCCAGATAGATCCCCTATTGGTAAAAGAAACCTTGCAGTAATAACTCAGCGACTGAAAACACAAAAATGCTTCTCTGTAAAGGCAGTCGAGCTCGGAGAGGCATACAATCTGGATATAAAAGAGAGAGTATACCCTTCCCAGGTCATGCAGTTAAGGGTAGGAGTCTACGCAGGAAACCTCCAGATCTCGCAGACAGTCTGGGCATTGGCCTGAATTTTGATGAAGAGGTAAAGGCTATTTTCCTAGCCCTTAAACGCTTTAAAGTCGAGCTTGGAAATAAAGTAGTCTTCTCGTTGATTCCTAGGCAGCTACTCTGTCTCTCACGTCTCTGGACTCTGCCGCAATCAGCAATTGACGTCAGAGTTGATAGGGTCTAGCTGGACTATGCCTACAGTGAATTCCCAGTCACTGTGGAATAAACTGACAAAAGACGGCTCCGAGAAGCAGCAACCCCAGGTGTCTTTAAAATTCAGAACAGCAAAAAGACTGCTAAGAAAAGCACTAAAGAGTGAGGTAAAAGCCAGGCATGTAGAGACGTGGCCTGCTTCAGACTGCACACGGGGTACGACTACTTGCAGGCATACCTCCATCGCATAGGCGTCGTCGATGCTCCTTCATCAGTGCTGTGTGCCGGACAGAAGGATATGACTGTTACCCACCTCAACAACTGTGAAGCGCTTCTATAGTTACGACTGTCAGAATGGCAAGATCAACATTACAGTAAGATTAGTAAAATTTATTGAGCTACTTGCCGTCAAATGATTGATCTGTCAGTGGGACGGCATTCAATTCATAAAATCATAACCATCTTAAATAGTGGGCAACAGAGATAGTCTAAGAACCCTGGCTCTCGTCGACAGTTTCACTGTTCTGAATCAGCCCACCGATATTGACCCTTCTATTTTTGTGGTAAGATTAATTGGAGTCAGATAATTCTCGTCGAGTTCACTTCAGTATCTAGTGAGTTTTTAGACACGAAGTCATCTGTTCACACTCCACACTGAGAAATTTCTATTCGACCTCTCCAAGAACCTCTCATTCAACATATTACAACAGAAGATTCTAAATGGAGAAGCCTCTAAAAGTAGTACTTCAGTAGTAGTAGTAGTAGTAGTTAGTACCTTAGACGATTATCTAGCTAGTAAAAA
>VTPC01008617.1:0-12943 GCA_011009095.1 Ignelater luminosus
GATTTTGTGAAAACTGGAATAAAAGTAAAAATCTCATTTTAATTGTGGATTTACTTCTGTAAGGTGGTGGGATTTGCGTGCGATTTGAAGCTGTATAGTAGTTACACAATACCATCGGAAACAGAAATAGATAAAATAATTGTTAGAGAATTCTAACAGGTACATAAGTGTTATGTGCTGACGCTGAGGACATTATGAAGTATTATAGAAGTAACAACAGTTAAGAAATATTTTCAGCTCAATTTCTTCAAAAGCTGTAACGAAGCGTTTGTTTTGAACAGACACTATTAGGTACTCCTTCTTCTGGCACATTAGAAACTTACAGGGTGTACACTGAATATCTTTGTGTAAAATATGTAAATATGTACCTGTGTGTTTGCAAATATACTTATGTATCAAAGTCATACACTTGACTTTGTTAAGCATCTACAGTGGAATTTTTTAAACCTCATCGCAAGCCATGGTAAACAGTACGTTTTGCAACGATAATAAATGACACTAAAAAACTTTTGAACAATTGTTTATATGAAATCAGTATGTTTTTATTAGGAGTCCAAAAATATGAACTATATGTACTGATTTGAAAAATTATGTACTTGTATGTACTACCCTCAAAAATTTGTACTTTTGCATAAAATATGTACTGAGTGCGCATCATGCTATAAAAAGCTAAATCTAATACTTCTGAGAAATCCAAAATAAGTACAAAACATGCATTTCAAAATGCAACAAGAAACTTAAAAAATCGATTCACTTAGTTATGCTGTACATGCGTCACATTTTACTGATTCCTTTAATGTTCTGGAGGTCCAGAACATTAAAAGTTGATATCGAAAGTTTCAGGTCTATTGAAATGGGAATCTGAATTCCTCTATGGTCATTGACTTGTTAGACTATTAGCATCAGCAATCGACATTTAGTACATCAGTGAACAGTATAGCAAAAAAGCTTTTATCAAAGCTAATTTACATCAAATCCTTTGGCAGACTTATATCTTTGTGCCAAATATAACATGAAAGTCGCCCGGAAAGTTTAATCAATTTTTAGCAGATCACGGTGTATATGCATATAACAAAATGTGAATAATAACGTGAATCTATTAGTTTTATTTCCACTAGGTGATTTTTAAAACGGGAGAAAAGATGTATTTTCGGTATGTGATGTTTATAGACATAGTTACGTAGTTTAATTCACTGCTATACGAAAATAACTCATCATAAAACACTAAATATCAGGATAAACAGCACGTTTCCAAGCTTTTTGGGCAGCTGGGTTATTTGAATCGCTGTTATGTTTGGGTACCACACAGTTTAGCTAAAGCTGCAGTTCACATATAAATGCAAAGAAAGAAAAACTTTTTTTTGCTAATGATCGCGAATGATGAACAATGGCTGATATATAACAGTGTACAATCATGGAGCAAACGACATCAACTACCGTTAACCACCCCAAAAGCCTATCTGCACTCAACAAGAGTTATGCTCTGAATCTGGTGGAATTACACGGGTATCGTGTATTAAATACAAACTTTTCAAACTACCAGACAATCAAATCTTATAAGTACTGTTTTTAACTAGTTTAAGTGAAGGCAGTAATCAATGAAAAACGTTCATAATTGGCCAAAAAAGGCATTTCGTTGTGTTTCCAACCATATCTCTTAGCATATCTCTTTACAAGCTTGATCTTGTGGCAAAATCCATTAGAAATACTAGTAACATATTATTTAATAAAAATATTTTCAAATTTACAAATATGGTTTTTATTTTCCATAGAATTATGAACTTCCTAACAACCGTTTGTTTCTGTACTTACCAAGAAATTTCTTACATATAGATGAAGCAACATAGAGTACAAGAAGATGATCAAAGCAAACAAAAGCTAAAGATTTTTTTTCTAACAGCTAAACCATCTGATGTAGAAATATGTAAGAAATCTTGTCTAATAAGCAAAATAAGCATTTTTAGCATTGTAAGGGCGGATTTTGTAGATAGTGCAATATGAATGAGAAACAATGAAATTAATACTAGAGCTAAAGAAAGAACTTGAAAGTAAGAAAAGAAAAGAAACAGTTGTTGATGTTTGATTAAGACCGTTAAGCTTTGGTTACTGGGTTGGGCAGGTGCTTGTTGTCTTGCCAAATTTTGTTTTACATTTGAGTAACTTTCTCTAAGCTATTGTACCTATTTTATTATGCGAGTGACAGATATAACTTATCAAGGTATGTATTTAAAAGCAGTTAAAATGGCAGAGATATTTGTCTATGAATTTTTGAATTTTATTTACAACAAAAAAACAGTAAGATAGATTAATTACAAAAAATACAAAAACAAGAAGAAGGAGAAAAAAAGGAAGAAAACTCAAGTAAAAGTAAAAAAACTACAAATTAATAAACTTTTCGCAGATTATCTACGTATAATCGATAAAATGTATATCAACCATGTGCAATTTTGAAAATATTCTCAATCAAGCTCTGCAAGGCAAGCTTGTATGTTATTTCTAAAAAGAAATCTATGCGTCGTCAGTCATTATATGAAGAGCTTACTAAAATATGATGAAGCATATAATACTGTCTAAGGCATGGAAACCGTACAAAGAAGAGTGGATATGTCATAGTGAAAATTACAAATTATCATTGCTTTGCTAAGTATAATCTTCAAGTTTGCTCTGTGAGAAACTGAAAATGATTCGGTTGTTATTACAGATCGAAGGTTTCCGTAAAGGTGGAGCAAAGATAATCAGATTTGTGGAACTTACTGTTCCGATATTTATCTACATTACTAAGGAAAACTACGAGTAGTAATCTTGAAAAGACAAATTTGAACCCCAGTTGTTACTGTTAAGCTATGCCGCACCGCAGAGATATTACCAATTTTATGTGTTCATTTATTTACTCCTTCCTTCCATTGCAACCGTGCTATTGTGGAATTGGGTGTCTCAACAAAAGGACATGATACAATTAGACCTTGCACCTAGCTATAATATTAAAATTCATTGTTATGTGTTATTACCCACTGATCTAATTATAAAGTAAAAGTCGTTCATTGAAATTATAAACTGATTCGGGCCCTTTTTTGCATGTCAGTCTGGTCGTATAACTCTTCAAGATAAGCAAATCTAATAGCAGAAAACTGCCGAAATAAAGGTAGCTTTAGTATAGGCTTGGGGTAAGAAAGGTTTACCTTACACAAGGAACCTGCTCCTTAGTATAAGGGTACAACTAGCCTCAATACCTCGAGAAATAATAAAACTTGTCTGTTGGAACTTAATTTGTTTAAGAATCAGCTATAAACAACCTTATTTCAGAAGGATTCTTAAAAGAAGCTCACCATAGCACTTATGACCAAAAATACCGCCCTTTTTAATTTTTAGGGGGTACAAAAATAGTCTTTAAATGAAAATTGGCAACTAACATAAACAACCAAATTTAAATTATTTATTTAAAAAGGTACACCTGAAGCTATTTTACTAAATCATAGCAGATAGCTCAAATTTGTTCACTTTATCACTTGATCTAAGTTCGAATATTTCCAAATCAGTCATCTTTATTCTCCAACTGTACAAATACAGTGGACTATACACCAATGTCCCCAAACTATGAATTAAATATATTTATTAAAAAGCTGCTTTTCTTAGGAAGTAAGAACTTGTCATGCCTAGAAGATGAATTTAGGCGGTGCTTGCAAGCACCAACTTTTAAAGATTTCTGATTCTTTTGCAAAAAACATAAAATTATGAAAACATTTTGATTTAATATTGCATGAAGGACTATTATCAGAACACAAAAAATTGTAAATCCTCACATGATCACATGATGAAGTATTTGTTTTGAACAATCGACAAGGCAAGAATGTCAGTTTTGTCTCAGAGCTAGTCTTGTTAAGAAAGAAATAAATGAAGATATTAACGGCGCTTTGTCTAACCCAAAACATGAAGTTTAAAATTTTATTAAAAGGATCAAAACTCAACAAGTTTTTGCTAAGGACCTAATTCAGATATTTAAAATGCCACATTCAATAAAAATCCACTAGAAAGCTATAAGTATCTAATACCCTCGACAAACTGAGAGTTTAATTGTCATTAAAGTAAATGACCATTTAGATAAATTACCATTTCTATTTCTAGCAGACACACACTAAGCAGTATTAGAATTGTGAGTTTGCGCGGTGATGTAACATTGGCACGCGACAACTTATGATTTTGACAAATATAAACAACAACTTAACTTCGCTTTTTCTTCAAGGAAAGGTTTTAAAGTTTAAATTTAAATGGGCGCAGATGGGGATTTTATTTATAATTAAAAACATTGTAAAATAGCATATAAAATATTATCACCCGTTGAACTCACAGAACGTTGAGTGTGAGCGGCCATAAGTATTCACATCCCGCGCAATTCAAAAATGAAGGCGATGCCTACCGACAACTGCAGATTGTGTTTCTCGAAACTGCATCGGAATTTCAATCACCATTTCGTATAAATGATGTTTTAAATGAGCATTAAGAAAATGATGAAGTGACATACATCAAAATAAATTCCCAATGTAGGGTTAATGATCATTAAACTCTCAGTGTGTCAAGGGTATAACAACATACTTTAAACGTAATAAAATTCAGAACGTCCTTTGCCCAAAATGATAAAACTTTTGAGCATCATTTCTAAATGATTTTTCTGAGTTATGGGAAGTTTTTAGTAAAGCATACATTTATATACTCAATAGCATAACTATAGCACTACATGCAATTTTGCGGTATGTAGTCATTAATAAAAGTTTTGAACTTGGAATTATTAATGGCACAATTACACATGTTTCAAAAAGTACATTAACTAAAACAACCAATAGTTATTGAAATGTGAAGATAAGAAACACAAATTTGAGTTTTACTTAGAGTATATCGTAACTATAAAATTGTAGGTGGTGCTATAGTTATGCCCTTGAGAGTTTTGACAATTTGGTAGGTAGAGCAAAATAACAACAGATCGTATACTCTGGGCTTCTCAAAATCTGACTTGAGTCCTATTCAGAATTTAAGAGTACGATGATCTTATCTGACAATATTCCGAGATTTCATGTAAAGCTGAGATTAGCACAATTCCATTCTTTATGAAGGTACCCCTCAGAAAACGAAAAAAAGAACGCTCCAAAACCCAAAAGATTGAAATAATTTCTGTTAATTTTTTCTGCAGAAGAAAATATGATTATTATGTACTAAAATGACAGAATTCTACTCTGTGCTATTTTTTGATATTTCAGAAAATACGTGGAGGAAATAAAGAAATGAGTTTAGTTTCTGGTGTTACAAACGGTACATTATTAAGACGAAAACAAAATACATAAAGTAAAAAAAATTGGTTTTTTAAGATTGATATATCTAAAGTACCAGATTTAAAACTTCCGTCTGTAGACTTTTAACTCCAACTGTTGAAACATTTGAGAGTTATAGAAAACAGAATTTTCTGGTTTCTTTGTCCATTGACATGCATCTTGAATTCATTTTTATGTCTACCTATAAATTGGTATAAACACAACAAATTTATATTTTACGATTTTAAGCAATAACCATAAACTGCAACATTGTGAAGTTGCATTCTCTTGATCAGCTCTGTTAACTGAAAATAACGACAATCATTTGTTTAAAACAACAGCATTTGCATTCAATTCATTCAGTACTTTTCATACATCAACGTTACTATCTGCGAAGCTTTCGGTTTTACATTAACAGTACACGCGCTGGTTTTGCCTGTTAGGTAGAAAAATATGTAAAACTGCTATCACCTGTACCCTCATCGTTTTACACTCTACACGAGTCAATATATTCACTCTTTAAAACGTGTGATATTAAAACATGAGTTAACCAACCGATTATACGAGGTTACTTGATTAAATCTGCGTCCCTGCAATAATTTATACGGACACTTCCAACGACCACCTTGACGAACGCGCGATGTAACCCTGAAATATTATCACTTTATTATTTTAAGAGATGTAATCGGTCTACGATTTTGTCAGATCTGACGTTTGAATGGGAATCGGGGGGTGACGATACTCAGAACGATAACATTAAAAAAGGTGCAAAGGGGTTGAACATTAACTATTGTACTTTTTACATAGAGTTAACGGTAACGTCTTATCGTGATTTTAACGATAGGAAGACGCTATTATACAAAAGTCAAATCTTGCATCCTGATTGAAAAAAATAAACAAAAGTAAAATGTGATAAGAGTGAATAAAAAGGTGTAAAAAAATAGTAAAGAGGGTCAACTGTGGTTACCTAACAAGCCTTCGTGGAGTTCTCTGGCTTTAGGTCACGTAAAATGCTTGTAATTTACATAATTTTTAGAATAAAACATTGGTGAGAAAACTTGTAATTTACAATTTGTTCAGGAGAAAATATTCTAAAATATCAAACTATTAATTTTTTTAAGTGAAAGATTGTAGTAATAAAAAGCTTTTTAGCTTTGAACGGCCTTGTTTTAATATTAAAGAGAGAAAATGTAGAGGATTTATATTTACAAAAAAGGTATACTTACCTATATTATGCAAGTTAATAAAGCAGAAAATCTGTGCAAAATGAAGTTTGCTGGAGGGGATGCTTGTTCACTTTAAAATAAGCCGCGGAACAGATAGAGTTATAATAGCGTAAAGCAACAATCTGACATTAATGACCGCAATTAAGGTTTATTAATAAGAATATAGTAAATAATTTTGTATAAAACGTGTCTCATTTGTTAACTGTTATTTCTCAAGCTACATACATTAACGGCAAGATTGCAACATTGATTGATAGAGCCATTTTTTGATTTTCCTCCTCTCAAAAGTAGTGCATGTTCTCTTCTAGGAGTAACAAAAATTCTTAAAAAATTAAATCTGAATAACAAGAACGTAGCATTACTCCAACATTAACTGATTTACGGAAAAAAAGACCGTAACTTAATCTCCGATAACTAAACCAATTAGATAACTACTCATTCCAAAATCTAAAAATATACAAGGTGTTGTATTCGAGAAATAATTGTTATTATTCTTGGTTTAGTCAGAAGTAATCTTATAGAGAATCACATATCCTGAACTGTTTTCTTTCTGATATTATACATCAGCTTCCAACTTACTACTTTACGCAGCAGGTACTAAAATAGAATTACAGGCTGATAATTATCACAGATTCTTTTGATACGTGACAAAATTGGCGCCCAACGGGGGGTCGATGAGAGCAAATTATGTCTATTTACAATAGGATTTTTAAAAGAGAAAAAACCAAAACGAAGCTACAGCCTGGTGGTAATTTCTGTTCACTAGGCATCAACTTTTATTTTACTTTCCTATTTTTTATTTTTATTTATTGTTTAAAGAAAAGAGGTAGTTATATAATAAAAAGAATGTTGCATCTAAGCAAATGTAAGATTATAATAATTATATGTGATACCAACAAGAAGTTTAGACAAAATAAAAGACTGTATCCTCCGATAACGTACCCACACTTGCTACCACGGTCATCTTTAAATTTGCCATCGTATCCTGCTCATAAGACGCAACTGCATTACTGTATTTCACAATTATATCTGTCATTATGCTCTCAACCATGTATTCTGCTGCTACTGCATTCATTCCTTTGCCAAGTTCAAAACTTTTACTGTTTCTGATTTAATTTTTCTCAACACCATGGTTTTCAGATTGATATTCTTTTTTTGAAATCTTTTATTTTTCCTAAACGAAGCCCCACCGTATCCAAACCGTATTCAAGCCGGTAGGTTTGGCTGTCATAGATAGCTAGCTGGAAATCGAACATGCGTGTCTATGTAAATATTCTTGGTCTAGGACGTTTCGCCGCAACTCATTCGCCGCGAACCTTTCGCCGCTGTGCGTGAACTGATTAAACAAGGTCGTCATGTGACATACCGTGAGATTGAGGCATCTTTGGGCATTAGTATGACTAGCATCAACAAGATATTACATGATCATTTGGCCGTAAAAAAAAATTTGTTCCCGTTGGATCCCGCATAACCTGACCAATGCTCAAAAGAAGGCTCGCGTCGACTGGTGCATTGAAATGTTGAAAACATTTGCGAAAAGTGCATCAAAGGCTGTGTATAACATCTGCACAGGTGACGAATCATGGATCTACGCATATGACCCCGAAACAAAACAGCAATCAACTGTGTGGGTCTTTCAAGACGAGCCAAATCCAACAAAAGTTGTTCGCGGAAGAAGCACATCGAAGCAAATGGTTGCCTGTTTCTTTGGCATTACCGGTCATGTGGCAACAGTGGCGTTAGAGCAACGTAAGACGGTCGACTCTGAATGGTACACAACCATTTGTTTGCCAGAAGTCATTGGAGAAATTCGGAAAACTTCAAAGAAGAGGCGAATCATTCTTCATCATGACAATGCAAGCTCTCACACCGCTGCTCAAACAATTGAATATTTAACCAGCCAGAAGGTCGAGATGATTTCTTTTTATTCCCGTACATCAAAAACAAACTGCGTGGTCAACGATTTTTAACACCAGAAGAAGCCGTTTTTTGTTTCAAAACGCATATTTTGGAGCTGCCTCAAACAGAGTGCAAAAAGTGCTTCGAAAATTGTTTCAAACGCATGGAAAAATGTATTAATTTTAATGGAGAATATTTTGAAAAACAATAAAACTAGTCTCGATCATAAATACTTGTTTTTTCATTGTTAGGCCAGAAATATAAATAGCAACCCTCGTAAATGTCGAGAAGACATAAAATTGGCAATTTGTCAAAATGAACTTAATGCAATACTGCCAAACAAAAAACAAAATGTTTTGTGCGCCATCCATTTCATATTTCAGTTTGTTAATTACTGATTATGATTTGTAAAACTACTGTAGGCTTACTTTTATAAATTTCACATTAGTTATTACCATTACGTGACAAATTAGCAAAAATAAAGCATAACTTCACATTAGTTCAGAAAAATATCTCGAAGTAAATATGTTGGAACTTATTATTTGCGGCGATATGTCCCTGCGGTGAAAATCTATGCGGTGAAACGGGGTCTGCGGCAAACGTCTCTGCGGCAAACGTCTCCGCGGCGAATGACTCGCGGCGAAAGGTCTCGGTCCGAAATATTCTACCCCTGCCTGATTATATTTATCTCAGAGCCCAGTTGCATAGGTAATTTTCTGCAACATTCTTTTTTGTTGTAATACAAGTGATTTTGTAACTGCAGAAATACCCCCTCACTTTCTAATATCTCCTTAGATCTATTCAGGATAGTATCACATTAGGTTCTGTAAGCTAAAGATACGTCTAATGGTTGCATAACACCACATAAGCCTGACTTTCATGACGCAGATTGTCTTTGGTTTTTACGAATATTTCAAATCAATTGCAAATCAACAGTGTCTCTTCTCTTCTCCCGTTCGTTATGCCTTCCCTTTGAATTTATCGGAGTTGTGTCTAGTTGCAGGCCGTCTATACCTTACTCCAGTTCGGCTTCACCATGTATTTGTAAGCCTTAGTCACAGGTTGGACACTCCTATCCCGAAACATACTGGACCTTTCTTGGCGAATTTTACGCTGCCGTTGCTCTCATGGGACTTTGCTTACCAAACGCTCTGAAGCCAAAGGGAACACGGGTAGTAGGTATATATTCCCAAAAGTCTTCTTTGTCACTGTTTTCATCATCATCATCATCATCATCATTAGTAATCTGATAAATATAACCTGCTACTTTCAGTTTTAGAATAATTAAGTTAACTCTTTTAATTTGGACATCAAATCATTGGGTCATATGATCTGGATTCGGTCCTACTTGGTTTTGTTTTGTATGTGTCATTTATAATTTGTAAATTGCATTAATGGCAGGTTTCATCACTGCTAGACCATCCGGGTCGATTTAATGTCTTTTATAATTTTTTTTGTTGAAATTAGAATGTCATTCGGATTGTAACTGCTTTAAGGATCACCAACAAATCCTCAAAAAGAAGAAATACTCACATTTTGGGGATTTCCTCTTCCCATTGTAAAGTTCGACATTGTCAGATTGATGAAGAATTCAGGAAATAGGTACGTAAAACAAAATTGAAAAAACTGAGATGTGATAAATTTTTTTCAAAAATGGGCTCTCTGTAAACCCTGTATCTACGGCTGGCGTAATCCATCAACTGTCTCCGCTTATATAAGTGCTGCCGTTATTATTTCCGACTTTTTAAAGCGAGAACGCATAGAAAGCTTAAAAGAAATCCTTAATGCAGTGTGGCGCAGTAGTGCAGGGTCATGCCAAGTATTCGGCAGCCAACATTTGAATACCGGTCGTTGCACTGCAGAAAATTGCAATGCCGAAGAATACCACATGTTTCCTACAAGAAATATGTAATTAAGACTATCCTATATGTTTTAAATAAATAAATATATAATCTGACACTAACTTTAATTAAAAGATGAGAAATTCTATTCGCATTTCCAATGCAGACAAGTTGAGCATTTTGAGTAAAAACAGAACATTTATAATTACGACGCCGACGTTGTGCATTGTCTTTTGAGATGTACCAAAACAGTAACTAAGTTTTAGCTTTACCTCATTTCTCTTCAACGTTTAGGCACGAATTTGATTAGAATTTATTAGGTAAAATGTTTACGTTTAAGTAATGCTTGGTATTTTGATCATTGATGCCTCCTCCAAAGTTCAAATCAGGTGACCATAATAATTAGATAGTTGGCGGTTATTGTAGTGGTCGACCCTTCTCAGTTTGTGCGGTAATGCACTGAAGTAGAAAGGTAAGCAGCATTCCTCCAAGGCGATTCAACCTAGGGTTGGGGGCGGGTGGTAATTGCCAATTCCGCCTGCTGTTAACCTGCGTTAAGGGTCGAGATGTAGAGCCGGAAGTGTACCAGTCCATTTTTCAGTCTCATCCAAATGGTTTGCACCGGGGCAGGGCAGGCTCCATCATTACTCCAGGACTCCACGGCTGATACTCGCGCCTGAGGCTCCGCGGGATTACCAACTCCAGCTGCTAAAATTCTACTTCCGTCCGTTATCGCTCGGGTGCATTCTCTTCCTCTCTCCCATTCCAATCCTTCCCAAATCCTCGCGTGGGACCGGCCTTCGGCACCAAGATCTTCAACTCAACTCAACTACCACAAGACGTCGCAACGCCAGCACCGAAAGATCCAACCAACCAGCAACCAGCCATTCAAGTACCTCCTGCCGTGTCGTCCCATAAATTTAAGAATCCAAGGAAGTCCATCTCAACTCAACTCCAACAACGGATGAGCAAGAGAGTTCAACCTTTCAATTAATTCCACTTCTAAAGACCTTCGATAATACGTCGGTTATTGCCACATCAAACTTAGTATGCTCAGTGCTTAGTCAAAGAATTCTGAAATTGCAAAAACACAATGCTTTTAACGTTTTATTTGAATCATGACTTGTAGAAAGTCCTAGCAATGCATATCAAAGCTCGATAACGGGTGTATGATTGAGCTTCTAAGCTGTGTCACAGGTCACAAGAGAAAAGATACGAGTATACCAGTTTGTATGTGTCTGCCCTCTATTACAATACAATGTTGTAACACAAATATCACTAATTATAAAACTATAGTATTGCTATTGCTTCGCCTGTGGACGCTTCCGGTGTCAATAGGCCGACGGAAAACTCATATTGAGCCATTTGGTTTTAGGCACCTCTGAACTATGGAGTCAAGATTAATACCTAGTTCACGGTTGATTTTTCCTAGCCATAAATAATTTAACACTCTCTAAAACCGTATGTTGCAAAAACCACAAATCATGAAAAATCAGAAATCTGCCTATTTGGGATAACAGATAAATATTTGGACGAGTTACAATGGCCAAGTAATATAAACAGCAAAGCTTTAAGTATAGTAATTAGGGGTGCTAATCTGAATTTATTTAGCCGAGATTTTTGCCTGCATTTTTTTAATTTCTAGGTTTTTCAGTTTGAAACATAATAATCAGCTACTGAATTTTATTCTTATACAATATCTTAAGTTCCAAGGATAGTGTATTATAACTCTCAATTTACGCAAATGTTTCTCGAATTAACAGCTTTTTCCTGTTGTTGAAAAACTATTAGAGCAAACTCTAAAATGTACATAACAAATTTAAAAATCATTGTAAAAACTAAAAATATTGAGTTGTTACACATAACTCTTCAACAGCAATATACTCCGTTTGAGGGTTTGAAAGAAAACATCCTGAGTTTGATCGTGCTGGTACCTTGTTTGTATTTTACATCACTGTGCTTCTAAACCTTTTTGACTTTAATAAAATGAAAATACGTATTACATCGCGATAAGATGGAGTTTTAGCTTTAGTTTAATCCAGTTTTAAACGCAACTTAGTAATTACTAATTACTAGTTGTGGAGTTATAGTACATAATAGCAGCGACTATACGACGGAAATGGGAACAAGAAACATGCTATAGTTATTAAAAAAATGAATAAACCTGTTTGTTTTAATATTTAAATATGTGCATAAGCTTAAATCGACAAAGATTTTAGAAAAATGCTCTGCTTCAGTTTTATTTTTGTTTTATTCAGTTCCATTATACCATCGAAGTGCAATAAAACCAAAATATCTCTGTAAGTAATAAAAACAAATTAGCCACACATTCACAACATACACGGTGTACAATTTCAAAACCATTGTATGGTGTTAACATTTATTTTTTTATTTTGTACATCCCCTCAACCACACACATGCATAAAGCTCCCTGTCTGCGGAACATTGGTTTTTATCGAGTATCGGATATCCTATTATGCCCATAATTCCATGATCAAACACACCTATTATCATTTAATAGTAGTTTCTATAGAATATTCTACTTGCCCCTTTTGTGAATGCATTTTGACGTGCAAGGATTTATATTTGGTTTTTTTAATGTCGCTGACGTGCGCTTGAAGTGTGCAGACGAGTTAATTGAGAATTGTTGTTAAAAGTTTTATTTTGAATTTTTATT